>JAUUEB010423078.1:1958-12005 GCA_032362205.1 Clione limacina
CACATTAATAAGATGTGAATTTAAAACATATATACGCACAGGCAACAGATATGCAACACATTTCAAACTGTGTTTTTGGCTTGTATGGTCAGGAAATAAAAGATACTCAATATATTGAAATTCAATCTATTACTGAATCTGCCTGAATAAATATTTATTCTTTTTAAATTTAGTAGACACATACCTTATATTAACTCTGAAACACAAGAGGGGTCCAAAATGGACATTACACAAGAATTGCAACATATTTTAAAAGGGAACCTTTTGTTCTCACTCTTAGAGGGGAAGTCTATGTTCTCTAAATAGTGCTTAAGTTATTGTTTGAGGTGAGTGATTTCCATTTGAAGAGATTTCTAGGGGAAATAACTGATATTTTGTCTTTTAGGTCAAAAGCTTATTATCACCCTGCATTTCTTTTGCCAGCAAGTATAAAAATGACAAAGATAAAAAGCCATTCAATTCATGTATAAAATTGAACACAATGGTAGAAATTAGTCAAATGCCTTCCTAAAAATTCAGTTTTCAAATGACTAAAAAGAGCTGATCCATACAGGGCCTTTGCTGCTACACTACTCAATAATTCATAGATAAAAATATAAATAAGTGTTCTATGTTTGATAAAATAGACCGCCTTGCAATGAGTAGACTTTTACTCAAACTATAATGCAAACATATAAATTGTTACTGTTCATTAAAATACCTCATACAATTTAGAAAAACAAATGCCTATTGTTTAAACTTTGCAGCAATAATACTTGATTTACATTTTTTTCAAAGTGAAACATTTAGCATATTTTACGATTAATATCAAAGAAGAAGAAGTGTCTATAATAAATACTTGAACTACATATAGTGACATGTGATGTGAATATATTAAGTATTTTTAATAGACACTTCTTCTTCTTCATTACGTATGTAACTGCACCACCAAGATAAACCAATTATCGATACGATTAATATCACCAAGATTGATACAAAGAAATAACGTAAAATTCTAGGGTGATCTTATGCTTTCGAAAAATAATTGCAATTCTGCACAAAATTGCTGAACCAATAAAAAAGTATACTTAAGGAGCACTAATGTCATACATTAAAACAAAGACTTTGAGTAAACAAAGAGAAGGATACACTTATACACAGTATACACAATCAGAATTCACTTTCTAAAAACATTACCACATAGAAATATTAAGTGGCAAAAAATTAAATCAATAATAAACAAGTTTATAAAATGTGTAAACGTTTTCAGGATGCAGCAGTAAAATTACATATTTTTTATTCTATTTTTAGCATCACTGTAGAGTGTACAAGTAAAATTCAATAAACATTGTCATAATCTGAGTGATATTTTTGATAAAAATTGGTTTCCAATCCAAGCATCAAATGTGACATCAGTATATTTAGCATTGGTAAAACAATATATAATAACAAGAGTGGTAATGAAAAGATCAGATAGAGTAGAGGTATATATAATTAATGCCCAAATATAGAGTTTTATCAAAAGACAAAAATACATTCACTGATCAGTGTAGTTATGTAAAAATAAAAGTTTATTGAATATTTTCAACTTAAATAAGTTGGAAAATGCCCAAAAGTTTATAATCAACTAAAAGAAAAAGTACTCCTAGAGAGTACAACCACGACCATCAGAGAAAAGTAGCAAAGAACATATAGCAAACAACTCAAGGACCATAACTCTTATCTTTGAATATGTGACCACATTGTGTTTGCCAAACTCACAATGAACATATAGCAAACAAATCAAAAAGAGTCATAACTCGGTCAATGTTTCACAAATATTTCTAAATTTAAATAGCAAATATTTCTACTTGTTCTATACCATAAACAAAAATGAAAGAGATCCGAGGAAAATTTACTCAAGTTATCGTGTAAACAGACAGACATACAGACAAGAAGAAAATATACCACTACACAATATAATTGTGGTCGTGGAATGAATAAAAATACATTGTTAGATTCATGTAAGTTGAGGTTATACTGCTGATCCAGCAGCCATATAAGCATGAGCTCATCAACTTGAGAGCAAGGAAAAGAATTTACATGTTTTCAGAAGTTGTGCTTTGTCTGAATAGAGTTTTCAAAATTTGGTGATTGGTGAATGTTGAGGATAGGTGGTTCTGAGATCATTTAGGGCGGAGAAAAGAAATCCAGGTCATCTAGAATGTTGCACAGAGGACAGGCAGAAGATATGTTTGTTTGTTAGATGCAAAAATAATATGATTTGTTGTGTTCACAGTCTAAAAGTGATGACCTGTTCTCGTCTAACCAGGGACTTTAAAGCATCTTTTGAATAAATTGAATTATAAGCACTAAATGGAAGACCTTGCTACAACCACTTACTGCTAGGTCAAAAGGGCTTTAGACATTTTCAGTTACTGGGAATTCCAATTTCATAAATGAAATTGCTTTTTATATTGTTGCATTGTGGTTCAGTGGTAGGCTGCCGGATTAAGAATTGAAAGGTCATCAATTCTAACTCTTCCTAGACATTTCTACCATGGGAAAGAATATTTTCAAATATTTCTCAGCTCTATCCAGGTATCAATTGGGTTCCATACTATAGGCAGTGAATGTCTTTATAAGATTGATATGTTGAGGTGCTTGACAGGCTGCTCACAAATTTACTTTACAAGAAACTGAGAATCTACAGGTATGTGTCTATGGGTCTGTCGGAGTAACAGTATATATTGTAAAGCTTTTTCAGTAAGACCTGGAAATGCGCTGAATAAATGGTATACATATTCAAACATTGTTAAAGAAACACGCTTAAATTTACAGAAAAACATGTGCACATTTTTAAACAGGACTAATTATGACCAAATTATCGATTTAATCAGATGATTTTGGTCTTCGGAAGATAATTTGTCTCAAAAAGCATCAACATTTTAGTTTAAAACTAATACAAATGCGTTTCATCTGTAATTGGAGACAGGCATAGGTGTAACTGTTGCCTAGACTAAGGAGGTACTACATGTAGGGCATGGATCGAGACATTACAGGCGTCATTCACTTGCTGCTTGTTGACCCCTATCATATGGCATTTCACTGAAAATAGTTGTATTGTTTAAACAGAATTTTCTTTAACCATGACAAATTTGTTCTTCCCAAAAAATTACTGTCATTACTCATTACCTTGTGAGAACGGCCAATGTATACTTACATTTGTGCCAACTTTCCTCAGATATGCAAAACATACATTACAAAAGTGTAAACACATAATCTATATAAAAAATACATATATATAAACCGTACACAAATGGTAAGGGGTTAGGTGTGCCTACTTATTAAGTCAGCTTTGTAAATTTAACCCAGTCACAGAATACTGACAAAAGGCCAAGTGGTCTTGGAATCAATCTCTTAATTCCCGGTAAAATCTTAAAAGGTGTTAGGTATTACCTGACCTTCACCACACAAGGCCTTAGCCACTGAGACACTGGGCCATATTCAATATCTCAGTTAAAAGTATCAAACATTCAATATTTTCCAAATAATGTTTCTTCAATTTTTGTCCCCCTGGTCAATGCTGGAGACAAGGACCTATATAAAAAGAATTATCACAGAAGATGATTTTAATAGTAATTCCTAAGCATATTAGTTAATTAACACAGTCATACTTTAGATCATTTATCTAGATTTAAAATGTAAATAAATGCCAAAAAAATGATGTTAAGAAAATGTCACAATTCAATAATCTTTCACAAATATAAAGAAAATATGAGAAATAAGTTCCAGGGGGAAAGGTTTTGTTTAGCAACTCTTAACACACTTTGGGTCATAGAAGGGTTCTGCTGTAAAAGCTTCCTTTCACATGCTTTGAGATCAAATTAGAGTCTTTAAAAAACAGAGATTAGTCAAGAAGTGTCTGCTTCTACCTGAAGACATCAGGTAACATACACAGGTGTCTCCTGTCAGGCATATTATCATCTCTGGCTTTTTCCAAATGCCAACAAAGTTTTGCGGCAATATTCTGGCAACTCTGTACATACAAGGTAGATAAAGAGACGTTATAAATCTGTTTGACAATGAAGTCAAGGATGATGGCCTTTGACTGGTAAGACCAAGTCTTGAAGTTTGTGAAGTTTGGGTAATGCTGGGCGGGGGACAACAGCACCACTCGCTCGTTTTGTATTAATGACAGGCTCTACAAAATCGGCAGACTTACCAGCAACAAAGTCTCCTTCTTCATCATCTGCATAAGCTCCTTGAAGATGAAGGTGTGACAGTATTTGAGAAGAAGGTTTCGGCTTTGGTGCCTCAAGAACAAGATTCCCATCTTTTATATTGAGTTGTCCACCAAACCTTGCACCCGTTTGAGGAGATGCTGGAGGAAGTTTTGGTGCTTCTAGAATAAGCTGTCCATCTATAACTTTAAGTTCTCCACTAAGCCTTGCCTGAGTCTTAGGAACCTTTATCAAGTCTGTGCTACCTTTAGTCTCCACACCAGCCACATTATCGTCAACACTGGATGGTTTTATGGAAGACAGCTCATTTGGATTGTTCGCATGATCACTGCTTGTTCCTGGTTCCTCTGACATTGAAGAAAATGTATGATGAGATTCTAAGGGAGAATTCACAACACTGGCAACAGTTTCTTTAGCAAGATGTGGGGAGTCAGACGTTGTTTCTGATGCAAGGCTCACACTGGGTGAAGATCTTCCTGACGTGGGAGTCCTGGGAATCATGTTGTTACAGCGATTTGTACCTAGTCTCTGCAGCAACACATTGCCATCTTTGACCACAAGCTCAGCACTACGACCGGGACCGGTTTCTGCAGTGCTCCCAACAACGCCATGTTCTGTATGCAGAAGAATCTGTCCTCCTCGCACTGATAGATGACCTGGTTTGGGTTTATTTTTTATGTCTCTGCGTTGCACCTCTTGCAAAAGAGCATTGCTAGCATTCTCTGACAACTCCTGATCTGGGAGGGGGCGTTTTGGCATAGTTTGTCTTCTAAAGTAAGCTGTATTGTCATCAAAGTCTGTCTCATTTGAATGTGTGCTCTGACCATCATCACCGTTTAAGGGAAAGACAGGGTAATCATAACTATGATTTTCTGGCAATACACTCGGATCATCTTCGTTATTTTCAGATGTGGAGACCGGACATGGTGTGTTTAAATCACTGCTGCTGGGGTTGGACGATGATAACACACTATCTGACTGACTCACGGCTCCAGACCGATTGCTTCGATTGACCAAATCTAAACTTGGTACTATTGAACTTGGAATCTCGGGAGCATTAGGGTCTGCAGACTGATTGCTTTCATTGACCATGTCTAAACTTGGTGGTATCGAGTTTGGAATCTTGGGAACATTAGGGTCTGCAGATCGATTGCTTTCACTGACCACGTCCAAACTGGGTGGTATCGAGTTTGGAATCTCGGGAACATTAGGGTCTACAGACTGATTGCTTTCATTGACCAAATCTAAACCTGGTGCTACTGAGCTTGGAATCTCTGGAGCACTATATATAGGGTTGCTATGAGTCACTCTGCTTCTATGTAAATGTGGCGTCTGGGTGCTTTGTGATGTTAAAATAGGTGATGGGGTTGAGCTCAAGTTTGGACTTGCTGATCCACCAGAATCGCTGTATGCCTGACGATCAACCGTCCCCCCAGGGATTTGAGAATAAAAGTTAGTAGAATGAGAGGGCTCATGATTGCGTAGATTGGTGAATGCTCTATGTTCAGGATTATCTTGCCTCTGTAGTGGTTCTGTTTGATTCATATGTGTGGCCAGCAGTGACTCAAGGAAATCAGAATTGATATTAAAACTTTGCAAAGTGTCCGTTGTCCCTCTCTGATTTGGCTCAGCAGTGCTTGCAGAATCTGAGGGCGTCATGTCTACACTGCCGTCTGGTCTTCCCATAGAATCAAAACCATTGACATTTGTATAGACTTCGTTTCTGACTGGGGTTGGACTATTTCTTTCTGTATCTCTTTCTTGGGAGACTCTACTAGGACCAGGTTGATGTCCTAGAAGGCAATTCTGTACAGCAGCTGGCATTGTTACATGCCTAGTCTGGGAATCCTCCTCGCTAGGCTCATGACCCGGAGACCTTTCAGATTTTCTTCTATCTATTGTGCTGTAAGGAGGTGGGGATGCTTCTGCGGAGCCGTCTGCATTGCTCCCAGAACTGGCTTCTACATAAGGTGGAGGATCCATGTAGACGGAATAGTCACAAGCTGGCATGTACTGGACTCCATTGTTGACATTGACAATGATGTTACCATAGTGTGGATATTGTTGTGAAGGGGTGAGAAATGGATGTTGATCACTGTGACCCTCATCTCCTCCACTTGGGGAAGTGGAGTCTCTTGGACCACCTGAGGGTTAACAAGAAAAACAAAGAAATTGACAAAATAAAACAAATTTTTAAAACAAACATTATTATAAAAACATTCTCTTGAGAATAGAAAAGACACTGGAGTGAAAAATCTTGACAAAAAAGGTAGAAATGCTAATGCTAAAAACACTGAGGCTCTATAAATGCATCTGAGCTGCATCAAAAGAGCTTTGAAAAGGAAATTGGGTACATCAGTTTTCTTAAAGATTTATCAAGATTAAAAAATTAAGATTATTTAAGAAATTTATTTTGTTGACATGAGTTTCTATTGACAAAATGAACAACTGCCTACCATAAGTTTTTAATAGTCAAGTTAAGTTGAGTCGGAATGGTGTGGGTTCCTATCCTACTCCCTAGTGTATTTTTTTACCTTCGTCTTCTTCTTCTCCTCATATAGCCAGATGACTCAGACTTGAGCATTATGCTGGTGCAACATTTTAAAGCAGTAAACCCCTGGAGTTTTTAAAATTTGTAAAAAGGGGGACAAACTATATATATACACAAATAAGATATATCCCGGGATCTGGGAAGTTGCCCTTATTATTGCTGGCCTTTGACTGGAATTTTTCAATATTGCTTTTAAAGCCTTCAATGGTGTTTCAGGCTTTTATGTTGCCTGAAATCAAGTTTCAGAGTCTGATAGAACTAGGGAAGAGAGAATGAAGGTGGCTTTTAACAGAAGACGTAGGAACAAAGTAGTAAGTGTTTTTCCTACAGGTTTTACTTTTCGATACAATTATTTCTCCCTGGTCTGGCTTTACAGAGGATAGCCACTTTGTTCCTGGTTCTACGCTCTTCAAGAGAAACCCAGTTGAGTTTGTGATTCTTTTAGTATTGCCTTCAATAGAGGTATAGTTATTGGATACAAATCTGGCTGCTCTGCACTGAATTGTTTCTATCTGTTCTATGTGGTTTGGGTGGTGAGGGTCCCGGACGCAACATCCATACTCTAGTATTTGTCTTACTAAAGTATTGACACATTTAGACTCAACATTTTTTGGGCAACTAGAAACATTTCTTTTTAGAAATTCTAAAGTTAAGTTGGCTTTAGCACATACATTGTTTAGTCCATTTTAGATTTCTGTCTATGGTAACACCTAAGTACTTGGCTGAGTTAGTGAGAGTTTAATTTTATATTATGAATGGAGTTGTCCGATGTAATAGGCTTGGTCTTATTAGTTATTCTTAGTAACTGACATTTATTGTGCAAAATTCATTTTTATTTTCAGAATCTTCAAAACTGAAATTGAACCTCATATATACCTCCCAGTATGAGAAATGGAAGTCAAGAAAACTTGATGAGAAAATATAAATAATTAATATACCTTGTTGATAGGAAAAAGCCAAAGCCCCTGAGATGCGTCTCTCTCTCCTCCGCTTCATCTTGATCCTGTACACAATGATGACGATAGACGAGACCAGTATAACTAAACAAATGGTACTGGCTATCACAGTGTACACTGTCGTCTTCAGCCAACTGAAATGATCATCTTCCTCACTGGCTTCAGGCGTTGTATTTGGTTTGGCTGCTATAACAAAGAAAAAGTAAATACTATAAGAAATATGCAAAATAACTTGGATGTAAAATTAAAGGTCAATATTCTTTGAAGTGTCCATAATAAAAGGCTACAATTCCTCATGGCCCCGCCAGACAGGGATTAACAGCCACAGCAAGGGAAGGAAAAAGTAGAAATTACGTCAGAGCAGTACAACAAAAACTTGGAGAGGGAAGAAAAATAAGGCATTGCACCCAGGGACCGAAGATAGGAAGAAAGTCCTTGAAACTCAGAGTTTCCCTTCATAACAAGGTGGGACCAAGCATATATAATAATACAATTTTATCTACAAATAAGATCAGATAAAATATCCATTTAAATTAAATACTTTAATTTCCCCCCAAGCTGGACCCAAAGATTAACATATATTTTTATGCCATACTGCACAAACTTCAAATATAAATAAATGGTGACCGAGTGTGCATTCCCATCAAGACCTGAAAGTGACAAAGCCCATAATGCATATAAGCCCAATAGACTATTAGATCTACATATATTTATGCTATACTGCACACACTTTCAAAGTTGTTTGCAGTAGTGCAAACTTTACACCAGTAGAGAACTAGGATTGTTGTCTTTTAAATGGAGGTGACCTTATCTTCATGTAACTTCTTATATTGTGGATATTCTGTCCATCAAAACTGTAGTAGGGACCCCAAAAATGGAAAGTGTTGTGTAAAAACAACCCTGAACGTACCACAGCACAAAGCAAAAACACTTACGAAATATGAAATGAAGAATGGTAATTGAATAAATGACAAAGAAATGGCTTGGTTCATGGGCAGCAAAAGATCTATATCTTACATAAGCACAAAGTCAGCTCTTTGTGTTAACAACAAGTAAAGTAAATAGAAAAATTATCAAGATCTATATATTTAGATTTATCTTACGTGAGCACAATGACAACTCTTCATCAGAGTGATCTCCACAATCATCGACATGGTTACACTTGTTTTGATTGTCTATGCAGCGTTTGTTCTTACAGAGGAATTTGTCTTTGCATGGATCATCTAGGATAAAGACAAACAATGTCATGGTTACAGGCTATGTTTGCACAAGATAAAATAAGGATCACCTAGGATAGAGACAAAAGATTTCATGATAATATGATATTTTTGTACAAGATAAATTAATAACAAAAGCCAAAAATTCTGGCAAGTTGGCTCTCTGTTGAAGTTACCATAAATGTCAATGTTATATTAACTGATTTAATGGTCACAATCTAGACAGCACTGCACATCTGGCCCAGATGTGGCCCGCATATGGCAACATATGTTGCCACATCTCGGCCAGATATACTGTGCTGTTTGGGAAGGCTGAGTGAGTAAACGGGGAAATAAGTAAAGCAGACATAGAAACAAAATTGATATGTAACACAACCAAATAAATTGCATGTGATTTACAATTAATTATAATAACTGTAGTTAAACATTAAGAGTCAGGGAATTGGTAGTGGTAGTTCTTTAGAGAAAATACCCCAATTTATTGTAACCAGATTACCAGAGTCATATTTGCATGCAAATGTATCTTTTTTTAAAGAACAAATTGCTGCACTCTCGACATACCTATAAGAAATAGGCACCATGATAATCACTCTCTCTAGACTTAAACGTTTGTTTCAAAACATCAGCATATTTTGTAAGCTGTCCCACATGTTGCAGTTTAAGGAAAGAAGCTGTTACCATCAAATTCACTCTGGACACTAGTAAGCAACATTAAGTGAGGATAATGGGCCACATAACTGGGGTGCTGTAGGTAAGTCGAAAGCACTGACTGGTTTGAAACAAAGGTTCGTCACGTGACTTGTTACCAAAACGGACTGGAATCAAATCCCTTGATGATGGTTTTACAGTGCCTCTCAGTTCACTCAGCTGCTAATTGAGTACCTGACCATAGGCAGTGAATGTCTAGTCTATGTAAGATAGCTAAGACGAGACGCCTAACACGCGACCCCTTGTATACTTCCCAGGAAGCTGAAAATGTACCAGGTTTGTCTCAATTGTGCCTGTCAGGGTAATAATAACCGTAAAAACACTTTGAGATTAATGTAAAGGGAAAGCACTGTATAAGTGTCATTATTATTATTTATTTTATTACATTCTTGCTTGCAAATTTGTATCGTGGA
>JAUUEB010423189.1:0-12005 GCA_032362205.1 Clione limacina
AATATCTGACTCCGAAATCAGAAAATTTATCGGTTAATTTATGACAAAATCCACTTTTCTGATTTTGACAAAAATACTCAAAAAGAAAATTTCAAATATCGTCAAATTGTGACAAGATATCCCAAAATGTACCCAAAAAACGGATTTCCCGCATTAACATGCCCCTAAGAAACATGTTTTGCATGTCTGATTCGATGCATTTGACTCAAAAAGTAAAAACAATGTCAAAATCGTCACCATCTTGAATGACATCCTTGAAGGCCGTACGCAAACATTTTGTTTTAATCAGTTGAGGTTCAGAATTATGAGTATAAAAGGGTAATCCGAAAAATCGTGGAGGATAAAGATAATAACAGTAAAATATTTTTGATTATGGCCAAACCTAAGATGGTATATAATATGTATAACCACTTGTTGAATTTTATCAACTTTGTTTTATTTTCTTTGATTAATTCACATACATTTGTTAAAATCTAACACCAGTGCTATTACAACTACCAGTAGACACTGGCAACTGTGATTGAAGGCTGATCTCCAGTCCCCGATGTTGTCGGTTCTTTTTCCTGTTGTGCTGTACGTCAAAAGATGTATTTTGTATCGGGTGGTAACATATTTTTTTACGGAGACTTCACCAAATTGTAATTTGTATCCTTCTTTTAGTGAAACATTCCTGTAATTTCTTTATAAGTTTACCAAGATCAATCGTGTAACCAGATGATACTTAAGAAATTATGTGTTTGTACTTTTTTTTCCTGATAAGTTACAGTGGTGAAATGTATTACTCTGAGACAACTGTCAAACGAAACAAAAAATATTTTTGTTCAAAAATTGTAAAAACGTTCAATTCCTGACAGCACAACACATCTAGGCCAGATGTGGCCCACATGAGGCCAGATGTTATGTGATGTCTGGAACATTCCATCACTGTTACTCCGAACAGAAAAAATACAAATACATCATATTGCTAATCAAACAATTCGATTTTAGTAACCCAACTAACAAAAATAATACAATAATAAGTAGATACACCAGCTCAGTCTAAAATAATTGTATTTCTATTTATGATTTGTATTATAATATGTAAGATGCATTAATCATAAATTGCTCTACATCTTAAGTCTTAAGTACTACCCAGCGTATATGATTGCCCGGATTTACGTGTTTAAATAACAATTTGTTATGTTTACTTCCATATTGGGGGCTTTCAGGGTCTTACGATGCGTCCACTTGGTGAAGAAAGTACCTGGAAATGTTAAAAGGGATATAACTCTGTCAAAATTTGTTTTTTAAAACATTAGACTACAGCTTTAAGGGATCCACGACTTAAGCTTCTGTGCAATATTTCAGATTTCTATCTTTGCCGATCGGACCACAGCATGTTTGAAAAAAATTAACAAATACATATAGCAAAATACTCAAAGGGGTCATAACTCTGTCTTTAAATTGATTATTCAAAAAAGAGATGAGACCACAGCGTGTTGTTGCCAAATTAACAGAGAACGTATAGCAACAACATTACAAAAGGGCCATAACTGCGTTAAATTTTTTAAAGTATTGCAGGATTTATATAACAAACCTTCTATACCTGATCTGTATCATCCTTTTAAAAATGAACTAGCTGGGAGCAAAATTATTCAAGTTATCGCGTAAAAAGACACACACACACAGACACACACACAGACAGACAAGAAGAAAATATACCACTACACAATATGATTGTGCACGGATATAGCACTGTGCCGTCGACCGTTGATGAAGCGCAACACATACTATTATACGTGTACTTTATTTATTTATGAAAGCCTTTAATCATATCCGTTTGATTTTCGTCTGTATAAATTAACGATTCAATATAATATTACTGAGTACAAAGACGTTTAAATGAATTTGCTTCTTTCTACATTAATCACACCGATTTGATTTAATCCCTTAAATTATAGTAACGAGTTGTATAAAAAATGATTTCAACATCATTAATAAGCCACGGTCATGTTGTCCCATGACTAACTAGTTAACTATTTAAGCCGGTCTAGACGTCTAGGACAATACACATGCCTGTCGGAGACCTCTCATGACCACTGATGACCGGTTTATCTCGAAAAGTAATCAACAAAACACACAGTCTGCTCGCTGGATAGTGAATTTTCTCATTTTTTATGAATCTAGGAAATATCTTTTTATCGATATACACCGTATGTACCAACTGAACCCAACGAGATCCTTGTAAACTTAACAAAAGCTTAATAGCTTCGCCTTCTTCGCACCTAATTCACCAGCATTGGTTACCAAATATGTCACTATCATTGAAACGAAGCTACCTCTGAAGAAACATTAATCATGAAATGGAATATATCTGTGAAAGCATTTAGCGTTAAGTAATACATCAGATATATCCATTGTTTGGAGTGGTGCAGTATGCTTTTGTTGGGAGGATGGTCAAAGCTGACGAATGATACAAAAAATCAAAGTACTCAGAGTGGATAAAAAACGGTAAGAAATCAGACAGTTTAATTTAAGCGGACTGTATACAATGGATTAACGGTTGTTAATAAAATTACTGACCGCCTTTCAATTCAGAAATAACGAAATATATTACAATTTAGTGTGGCTGGATTGTGTTACAAGTAAGTCTAGACATGATTTCAAGATCAAACAATTTATTCCATAAAGTCTATATGAGTCTGTCCTATTTGCAGCCATATCATTAGAAATTTGATAACCAGAAAAATAGAAACTCACTTATCTTTTGATTTGCTGCTACCAAGGTATATCTGTTGGACTAATTCTAGTGTTTGATGTGGATATGTGTTATCTAAGGATTGTCATAATCTAAATTAGCCTGTCATTAGATTCTTATATATTTGTCTTATTTGGGTACTGAATAGACTGAACAACACTTTTCGACCATAGTGCTTGTGTACGGACACCATAGCTAATTCTTCAGTTGAAAAAATAACTCCAATAAGCGATGAATAACATAAAAAAGTAAATCCTGCTCTATGACAGACAAATGTACGAGAGGTTGTCCCTTCTCAACATCAGTAACACCACATTAGCTGAAATTAGACTTCTATCAAATTTGACGGACGGACAGACAGACAAACAGACAGACAGTCAGACAGACAGACAGACAGACAGACAGACAGACAGACAGACAGACAGACAGACAGACAGACAGACAGTTAGGTGGGTTTTTTTTCAAATGTTTTTTTTTAAGCAAAGCGCTATTACTAATTGCGCCTGGTGAGTGTTTTTAAGCATTGAAATGCTGGAGGAATTGGCTTTTTGACACTTTCTTCTTATATTACTTCTTCAAACTGTGGCAGGCATATTTGCGAATACAGTGGCGTATATCTAGGCTTTTCAAACTTTTTTGGGAATGATGGCGGGAGTCCCTTTCTGTAGGGGTTAACGTTTTTAATAACCTTTTAGTCTTTCTATACTGTTTTTCTTTTTGTTATTCTTCAAACTGGTTGGGATGTTGGCGTGAAGCGCCGTTACCAACCACGCGAAGACCCTGAAGTGTTGCAGGTCGGTCTCTTTTTTAATGTCTTTTATGCATTGAAAACGTTAGGGGGATTGTTCTTTGGATACTGTCTTCTTAAGCTTCTACTTTGTCTTCTTTTGATCGAATTCTTAGAGGAAGTCAGGTAACGCCGGCGTGACGAAGTCGCTAGTACCTAAATAATAATACCAAAGGGTTTATATGCGACACTGTGTTTATTTTAGCATAAAAATGCATGAACGAGTGTGTATACTGGGAGGTAGGCACGCTCCTTGACGACAGACTAAACAACAGTTGACAACTCCAACTGACAACTTCGTTGCAATTACTAAACCCTCCATACCAAACTTGATTATATTGATCCTTATGGGATCTAGACATATTATTTTTCAATCTCAAAGAAATCTATAATGTTTGGTCAGCAGCGTGTTTACGTAAAAAGGCACAAGAAAATATAAATTAAAATATGTGACAGAACTGCACGATTCAGATTTGGTTTGATTATTTGATGTTAAAACAAGAAGTTGAAAAATTAAAATCTTTGGTAAAAACTTATTTTGATTTGTTTGAGTATTCATTGATAATTGATGGGTATATAAGAAATTAATTAATGAGAAGGATAGTGTATAATATGTGTGTGAATTATAAAAATCGTTTTTAAATTTATTTCATTTGAAATGACCAGCATAGTTTTCATTCAGTTTTTCATCCCAATTAAACGTTCTTCACCTAAGCGACGTTAAACTTATGTATATTTACTAACGTCAGGTGATAAAATAAAGATCATCAGACAAAACTACATTCTTACAAAAAGATACACATTTACATTTATTGTTACATTTGAGAAGAGATCTTTTCGCAAAAAGTGTTATGCTATACACGTAGCGTTATCCAAAAACTCACGAACGGCGTCTCTTGTGGCCAGTCATTTCAGCCGAGTTATCTGCACAAAATATCCTTCATCACTGTCCTACAAAAATATTTATGAATTTTCTTCCCACTCTTGTCATTGTATATAAATGGTTGCCTATGAGGTGTTGAAATGTCAAGAATTTGCATTACACCCAAGAAAATATTTCCTGCTTTTAATTACTTCTAATTTTTTGAGGAAGTGATGGCACATGAACAAAGCTTTGATGACAAAAATGCTATTGCATAAAATTATCATAGAAATTATGCAACTCTTTGTCATCATAAAACGGGTATCTGCCAACATTCACAAATTTGTATCTGCCAAATGCAGTTCTAAAATAACATGCTGATTTTTATGTGTGTTAATCACACCATTTGATGTGAAACTTTACAATCCCAGCGCTCTGTAATTCCATGGATATGACTCAAATATTATCATTTATGATGTATTTAGAAAAATATGTTGTTATTTCTAGTAATTGCCTCTTATTGTCCTAACAAAGTATACAGGAGAGTAAATCACAGTGCCGGCCAACTGTAAAAAACAAAGAAATCCAGAAAAAAATAAACAGACAAGCAAAAAGAGAAAGACAAACAACGTTGAGGAAGGCGATGTCCGAGATGTTAAAGCGTCAGACCGGAGATCCGGTGGTTTGTGGAGTCATTGGCAGGCGCGTAGCCAGGATTTTGAAATGGGGGGGGGGGCAACCTTGGATATTATCAAAACAATGGCCGCAAAACGGTCGATTGTTTTTAGATTGGTTTAAAATGATGAAAATTAATAGCAGTAAGAGCATACATTAGTTAAATATGGTGCACATTTGGAGCATTTTGAATCTCAAATGGGGGACTTCCCCCATGTCCCCCTGGCTACGCTCCTTATCAGTGGTTTGATCCTTTTTAAGGAAGTGGCCATCATGTCCAAAATTATTCGATTATCTGTGTATGCCTGCAATTATCTTGTGTAGGCAGAATCTAGTGTAGCATCTAGTATTTAGAATACATTTAGCACCAACAATGAAATTGGGGATACAACGCGACGGGGATATATCGGGATATTGGGGACACAACTGTACGGGGACACATAGGTACAAAGACACATAGGTACGGGGACACATCGGTATGGGGACACATCGGTACGCTCATTTATTACAAGCAAACTTACAAAGTTTCCTGCTTTGTAATTATAATCTGCTACCTGATAGCTGTAACAGGATCATACAACCTCACATTCCAAAAGTTGTTGCCATTCTGCAAAATTAGCATTTTAACGCTAGCTGATTTTCCAGTATGTATTTTACAAAATGGCTTTAATTCTTTTTGAAAGGGAGATACTCATTTGCAACTTGAAGTGCTTATGAAAATGAAATGAAATAAAAAAGGGTATAAGCATTCATACGAAAGAAAGTGGCTAGGCCTTGAACATTTAAACTTGCGTGGGGAAGAAATGGAATAACGTCACGGTTACGTATGTAAACAAAGAATCCCATAAAGAAGCGCTTACGCAGATTTTTTTCAGACAACAAAAAAGAGGATCTATCGTCACTTGTTTTATAAGAAGATCATGGACTATAGTTGAATATTGTGTTAAACCATATATAAAAACCTATGAACACTGGGCTTGGATTATACTTTTTTAATGTCCATGAATATCTTCTATTATAAAAGAATCTGCGAATGTTAAAAAGAGTTTCTGATTGGATAACCCTTTTGTATATTGTTGTTTGAAACACTAACCAATCTATATAGCTCTTAACTTGGCAACACTAACCAATCTATATAGCTCTTAACTTGGCAACACGTACCAATCTATATAGGTCTTAACTTGGCAACACTAACCAATCTATATAGCTCTTAACTTGGCAACACTAACCAATCTATATAGCTCTTAACTTGGCAACTTTAATTTCAATTAAGCCATTATGTATGTTCAGTAAAACATGACCCTTTTTTAATGTATCACTTACTGTTCTTTCTATTTCAAATTTCTCTCATAGCTTAAGACTGTTGAAAAAAGCTAATTAAGGTCAAAGATTTGTCTGCTGTATCACATAGAAATATAACACATGGCGAACAAGACACGGGAATATATAATATGTAATGTCATCATCTTATCAGCTTAAAGGCCACCAATTATGTGTGATCAAACAACCATGTAGGAATGTAGTTTATCACTGATCTTGTCCTTTTTTCTATATAGAGAGAGATTTCAAACTTCCGGAAGAGACAAGACATCACTTAAGAATTGTAAGAGAAAAAACTAGTGCCGTTGAGTGGAACAACTCAATTCAAACATGAATGACTAAAAAATGAATAGATTTTTGGTTGTAAAGATTGAGGAACGAATGACGTTGGAATTTGTAAACAGGAAATTATGCACTCAATTAAATCCATTATATACCAATTCAATTCAATTCAATTCAAGTTTATTCCCAGATTGTTTCAACAATATATGGGTGATAACAAAATATACAATATAATAACATGATGAGAATGTGTAACAAACGAAACAACATTTAAAGGTAACGTTGTGAACAAAAAACAAAACAACAAATAAACAAAATTAGTCATTAACTATACAAAAGGGTGAAAATAATTTTACAATGTGAAGTTTTTCACATAATACAGTCATACAAAGTAAACATGGAAAAGATACCAAACACACAGTGTTAGAAGAATGTCGTTTTAATGGTGGTTTTCGCTGTTGCATGTGTAAACTATTATTAGTGCTCTCCCTGCTATTGATGCTTCTCCTTTCGCTGACGTGGGTGTTTCAATGCGATGGTGGTTCACTGCTGTTGGTATTTTCAGTGTTTCGCTGCTGTTCGTGTTTCGCTGTTGTAGATGTTTCGTTGTTGTAGGCGTTTCGTTGTTGTAGGTGTTTCGCTGGTGTGTGAGTTTTGATGATCATTGTGGTTTGCTATTTTAATATTTGGTTCGCCGTTCATGTTGTGAGCGTTGTGTTAATGATGATGATGTTACGTTATCGAACGTGTTTCTTTGTTGTCGGTGTTTTAATGTTAATGATATTTCGCTATCAGTTTTTTTCTCTGTTATTAGTAACGTGATTATTTCTATATAGTAGATTCTTTTGGTATAATGACTGCTCTTGTGATATATTGTTTTATTTTACTTATGTGAGTCTGAATCACGCTACTACACAAACGAACTGTAAGTTTTTGTTTTATTTGGGGTCACCCAAATCCGAAAAAAAGTATGTTTAAGCGATCACGAACTAGTTTGTTTATTTGTGTGTTTGCCACTCGAGTTGCCCAAGCTCAGATTAGTATGCAGTTAAATATGATTGGTCACATCAATGTTTGTCTTCATGTTTGTTTATGCCTCAGTGGTCTGCGTCAGGTTAGTCGGGGGGGATGAGAGGTTTCTCTTCACACCCCCCCCCCCCCTCCCCACGACTCTACCGGACTTGAATTTCAATGATCCTCAGGGTACATAGACGCCAAATCATATTTGCGCCAAAAAATCAACTTGAGCATACAAGAATATTAGTTAGAATTACACCATTTCATTGGTGAGTACTCATTCGCATGACCCCTGTACGGATCAAATAATAATAATACCGTTTTCTACATGTCTTTTAATTCTTGTTAACTTTAGTTTCTTCCATTATCTTAATTTTGCAAAATTAATTTCTTTCTTGGGCTTTACTTGTCTTAAATTAAAGAAAGAAAACCCAAACTACATTATGATAAAATTAAGAAAATTTACAGGTTCAGACGCGGGATGAAAGTTCAAGAATATGTTCAATTGATGAACCTATTGCTGTCAAATCTTATTTTAACTTATGTTACACTGCATCAATGATCATATCTCATGGACAGGAAAAAAGTTTCTTTAAGTATCCAGGTAGACAATGATGGGGAGTAGAGCATTTACAAACCAAAAATTTGAAATGACCCCCCCCCCCAATTCAATCCATAGCGCCTCACTTAATTCCCTTTTATGTCCTTCCTATTTATCCGTTAGGTTATATACTTAGTGTTTGATCATTGACTTAAATCGTTTATTAAACTACACAATTTTGCAGCAATCGTTTCAATAATTTCTGAGAATGATACAAACATGAACACTTACTTCAACTATACAGAAATCCCAATCTTTCGAATACCTTTAAAATGCATCAAACACTAAAAAATTGTCTGTGAGGAGGCAGCTTACAGAAGAAAAGCGCTTTTCATGGATGTTATTTTTTGGTATGCATCCCTCACTGGAGCCTGTGTGGTCTGTGTTTCTTCTCGTCTTTTTTCTTAAACGGCTTTGAAATGCACTATTTAGCATAAAAAAGAAAGATGTGTGCACATTGATACTTTTCATAGCGGGTGAAGTATACTGAAAGTATTAGTTATGCATTTAAAATGTTTTGCTTGTGCAATTCATCAAAAAGTGACTGATTTCAAGATTTAAACAAAATCATATATGAATGGCTTTTAAATGTACCCTCTTTTCAAAATTTTCCGTTGGCATATTGCCAGACTCCCTTTATATGTCGGCTCAGATATATCATCCTTCAAGAAATAAATCTATAGTTCCATCCATAACATTTTTACAATTGAGAAAAGAAACACATTTCCCAGATGCTTGATAAAATGCATCATTTTGTATCGAATCTGTCAATATTTTCAAGAGATTTTAGTCCTAATTGATATTTAAAATATACTAGTCGCATAACCGCCGTTTACATAAAACACAATATTGTATAACTGAAATAAAAAATCAGAATAGTCTAGATATCAATAACAATATACACTGAATTATATGCTTGCTTGCTTGCGTGACGATTTCCTTGCAAGTCCGTGGTTAGATTTGGCTGAGCTATTAACACGTGATTACTTACATATCAAAGGGGTACTTTGAATGCTTTTGGTGTAGTTCCGTACATTCTGCAATTTTTAATAAAGTATTTTATTGTATATTTAAAGAAACTTTAAATCGCCATATTACTGATTGTTCTGATCGTGAGCATCATATGACATACTTAGAAGGTTAAATCCAACCTGTCGATCAACATTTGTGAAAAATGTCTGGCACCTCGGGGATTCGAACCCGCACCCAACAGAACTTGAGCAAAGCGAATTGACATCAACACCACTGTGGTGTAGTGGTCAGTTCGCTTTTCTCGAGTTCTGTTGGGTGCGGGTTAATGTACGGCAAAGTTAACACTTTCATTAAAATGTGTTGGCAATTATCAGATTTGCCTCTCCGAACTTTCCCTGCCTCCCCCCCCCCCCCCCGGCATCCACCCCACAAAAACTGTCGGTCTAGCTACGTGCTTGCTTACTAATGATGTTCTTAACATTTCTTCTTCATGCTTTGAAAAGAGGTTGATTCTTTGGATTATTTCCTAAATATTTTCACGTGGACTAAATAACACAATGACTAATTATGTCACGTGGCCTGGCAAGCAGACTTTTGTGGCAATGAATAGGAAACATGTGTGTATGTGTTTGATCGACAACTTTGTGAGTCTTTCATCTTCTTTATCGGTATTTCAATTCTTTACCCGCTCTTCTTTCGGTCTATCTCATTAAATAAGGTGCCCCCAAACTCAATTACTCTAACTTAATGAACCTTCAAAGATTACCATGACCCAATTGACCATAAACCAATCCAGCAAAGGGTCAGTTAGGTTAACTGTTACCCTCTGTGATAATAAGGTCACTAGGTACTATGGTTTTATGAAATAAAATCGCTTAAGAATAACGTATATTCCAACCTTATAGTACATATTAAATAATTTAATTATCAAAGGCTAAACCTTGATTGGCAATTGTATTATATTCTTACACCAGGTATGCGATGGTTGCATTACTTGGATTCCTAATCTTATCAATATTGGCGTTAACGCTTTACTACGGATATGAAATCGTGGATTTACCTCTGTTTGCGCAAAATGTTTCGGTCTTGTCCGACCCTTTACGATGATACAACCTTCATTGTGAGAAAACTATTAAAGTTAAAAACTTCTAGGGATTTTATACTCAACTCGGAACACGGCGGTAAGTTTAATAAACGATTTGATCACCTCTGACTTCATTAGTTTAACAAAATGAGTACAATTGCAAAGGAAAGCATCTCTTACTCTAAAATCTTAAAAAATATTGTTTAAAAAGATACACATCTTAACATTAAATACACCCTCCCGATGAGCACTAATGAATGTAAAATCAAAAACTGTGATTCTTTAAGTCGCCGGCTGTTCAGACATTTTTTTTTCATTTGTCAAATCCATCGAGATGTTTTTAGTCTGAACGTGGATTTTCTCATTAATTATTCAATTACATTACTGTTTTCGGTGTCAGATATTATATCAATGATGCGAAGAATCAAGATAGTCCAAAAAGCGACCCATAGAAATACGATACATTGTCACCAACGTAGTTGTTGTGTCAATTTAAAGCCATTTACAAAATCTGATGACTCACCATAATTCAAGTTAATTGATTTCAATGAACTTTATTTTAAAAGGGTAACATTTTGGCACTGCTGCCACTCTTACAATAGCCCTTTGATAAAGGTAAAATAAAATAAACACAAGAGTTAAATAAACACAATAGATAATACATGTATTATACATAATAACTATTGAAAATATTTCTTTGATTTTTTGACAACATAATGACATTTGTACTGACAAATTTTAAGAAGATTTCAACTACTGAAAGTAAGCTAAAATATGCATTTCTTTTGTCAGCCATTATACGTGTATGAACATAAGGAATTAAAAGATTTTATCTTTATTAGTTTTCTGGAAATAAAAGTTTGGTGTTGGTTCACTAATTAAACTTCTTAAAGAGGAAAATATGACAACTTAAAATGCCATTTTGCTGATCCATGTATTTACAAGACATTGAACTTACACTATAATTATGCTAATGACCTTACTAGCAGTTCAGTGTCAAGGCGACCTCATAGACAAGTTTGCAGCTGACTGAGTTCTTTCAATTTAAACAGTATTTCAACAAATAAGTATGTTATACACTATCTAATCAGCAAATGGTCAGAATGTTTGCTATATACTAGTGAATGAATGGTAGTATCAACCAGGTTTCGAACATGTGACCCTTTGTTGTAAACATTTAGTTAGTTCCCAGAACGAGCCTCATAACCACATAACTTACCCGTATCTCTAAGTCTAATGACTAGAATCACATACATAACAAAAATTTATCAGAAAAACTTACTACTACGAGCTCTAAAAGCATGAACAATAAAGGAACCATACATAACGTTCTTGGCGACGTTTTATATTATTCAACACTTAAGTATTGTTACAAAAAAAAGATTTTAACAATTATGTAGCTTCTGTTGGTAATGATGATATTGTTAGGAATGTATGACATTTCCCGTGTCGCAATTTCAACAAAGAAGTAAATATCACGAGAATTGTTGCGCATCGAGCTATGTGAGTTATGTTGTCTATGTCAAGGTGGAAATACCTAATGGGGCAATAACTCTTGTTATAGAATATAGGAATGTAATGTCTTGAACAAAACAACATGACCACTTGCATGCCACAGATATTTAAACCCTCTCTCTCTCTCTCTCTCTCTCTCTCTCTCTCTCTCTC
>JAUUEB010423300.1:0-12004 GCA_032362205.1 Clione limacina
TTGAGATTGAATAGTGACTAGATAGCATTTCTTCGTCGAGAATAGCGCGAGCGCTTGTTATTTCTAACACAAATCACGGTTCACGCGTCCGTAGCGATGTGTTACCAGGATCCATCCAACATGGCGGGCCGACAAGTTTCGTTAGCCACTTTTGATGACGTATCCGGCTCATCGCGCAGACTGTGGTCCCAATAGGGTCGAGTATGGGATTTAAAATAAAACTTACAACGCAAGCAACATATTCTGTGTACTAATTTTGTCAATAACTACACAATGCATGTGAACATATAAAAGTTGACCTATTTTAATGTGTTTAATTTATCTAATTAATGCAAACAACAAAATACGATATGCCGGATGTACTTAAGAATTAATTGATACAGCATTCAAACATATAACTCTAAGGTTTAAAATGGTAGAACGATAAACAACCCACAAAATAACTACTAACAACTCTATAGAGGGTACTTTAAATAATCCCAAATTAGCGATGAGCGCTTCAAACGAAACAGATGTCAAAACAAGAAGTTAAACTCATTAAAGATTTTAATTCTGGCGCCTACTCACTGGAAAAAGAGGATATCCGGAAGCTTTAACGAAGCTTTAAAATTGTAAGTAGGGTTATAGAGTTATGCAAGTATTGCCGTGGTCGTCTACATTTTTCTTTCAGGAGAGAGTTATTGCCCTGATGATTAATGTGGTTTCCTTGCTTAATTATGTTCTTTTTATGTATGTCTGAATTGCGTCTAAATCGAGCCGATCTTTTTATGAACAATCTGTTATGGACGGTAGCAGGTTCAAAAATGCTTGCGAATGGCTGACCTGCGTAAACACTGCGTGACAGATCTCACAGTTATTGAAAATATGAACCAATTAAGCGAAAAGAGATAAGAAAAATTAGTTATGATAACGATTGCATCGGTAGAGATTAATGTGCGACGAACGTTATGTGGTTTAAAGCGGAATAACCGAAATGCGCTTTTAGGGAAGAGGACAAATATGATATCCGGTGAGAAAAAAAGGCTGTATGAATGAAAATCTCTGATATTTCAAAATATAGAATAAATGTGATCGGTGAAATTTATATTCTCATTTATCCTGAGGGTATAGCTATCTTCTGTTAATAAAAACTGAAGTCCTCCCCGTAGGCAAAAGTAAATTGCTTGATATCATTTGGCTTGAAGTATAGTATACTTGTCTGATATGTGTTTGTATGAATCTGAATAAAGTTGAAATAGTCAGGACGTTAAATGTTAGATAGCCCAAAGACCCATAATCCTAGTCTAGACCGAAACCCCACATTATGCCACTCTGTCACTATAGCCTTCAATAAACCAAAATTGAAACCATTGAGGACTTTTCATACCTCTCAGAGCTATGGCCCCTGAGTGGTTACCAGTAATTTCGTTAACTAAAAAATATGTTTTGAGTGTGGAAATTGCCGATTCAATAATATACTAAAAAATGTGTAAGTAAGAAAACACGATTGGTTAGCGATTTAAAGATATATTTTTATTGATTAATTTGGTATAAAGCAAATTTTAACTCTGTTTATTAAGTTTTCCCGAAAATCCCTAAATGTTAAGCAGTTAACACTAACATATATGAGACAGTGTTTCAGTTTGTTCAAAAAATCGTAAGTTGAACGTTAAAACAGAAAGAACGAAAGACAAATGAACGTCATTTAGATGCAAGAATAACAATCTATGAATATTGTCCACCGCCAATTGTTTGAGATTTTTAACTTTTACTCCTTTTTTGCCTAAAACAAGACGAGATACTAGTATCTGTTTAACAATTATTCAAAATGCAAGTTATTATGGCAAGCGGTGATTATTAATCTAAACATCAAACAGGGTTGTGTTGCACTTCCTGATGAACTGCCATCACGTCAAGATTGTACCAAAAGAACTCGTTTATCTTGTTTTTAAGTATGATTTGACACTTTTACATCATTTACCTTTTGACCTTAACTTAAGTACGATGATAGATAATGGAGTGAACATTCGAGTATAAAATGACTGGCTTTGGCATCAGCTACCGACAAGTTCATTATGATTAGTTGTATGATTACTAGGAACTAAGTTGTTTCGATGTTAATCGTAGCTCATCAGTACTAAACTGAGAGATACATATGGGGTTTCTATTTAAAAAAAAAACCAAGAACGATCGTTTTATGTCTATTCTTTCTGGTAATAATGGCATTCTTGGCATTTTACAAAGATCTTAACATGTATTCTATCCGAACAAAACATAAAACTGACGTAGGAATGATGGATGATATGAATTATATAATATCACAAACATAATAAAACTCCTACTGAGTCACCAAGAATAAAATTAATCTCCCTATCGATATTCTTGGTTGAATGACATTTTTTCTTTACGAATGACGATGAATATACAGGGAGATTTTTTTAGTACGTAAATTTTAAAGTTTGATTATAAAAAAGTGAGAAAGATATCAGCATCTCTTCTGTCTTGATTGTGTCATCGTTAGTGTGATAGATGTGGTAACTATTTCGGTCTGCTTGACACTGATGGTCAGAGTCAACAGATCACAGACACTTGCAAATGTCCATAAACTTCTAAAGAACAACTTGGCTATAGAATGTAAGTGCGGTATCATGTGAAAAAGCTTAGGTATAAGATATTTGTTAAATTAGATATTTTAATAAATTGCACCAAATAGTTTGGTTATAAATGTATTTGCATAAACAACTATTTCTTAAAATATCAAAATTTGCATACAACTATTTGAGTGAATTCATAACATGATTAACAATTTTGAACACACAAGGAAATAACCAGCAAAAATGGTCATCAGATCACACACAAAAGAAGAAAGGCTGCACTGATGGACAAATAATCACAACACACATTGCAACCACAAACTAGTTGATATTTATACATTGCAATGAAACATATTCATAGGTTGTTCTTCCATCAATAAGAGGAGATGTCTTTCTGTTTTAAAAAATATCCTTACGTCGTTTTTGTTCAAACAGAAACAAGTAAAACAATTAAGTTGAGATTTCTAATGATGTCCGTCTATATCATCCTCAATCGTTGAAAAGCAGCCGAGACCAAAACAATCCTTGTGACTATTCTCCTCTCAATGTCACCATCTTCAGTCAGGTAGCTTCAAAGATACTTGAATTCTTTCACATTTTTCAAACCTTTTCCTTAACAACGATGACTGAATTTTTTTAAAAGGTCATTATTTATTTGGTCTTCTGTGGAAGCAATAGCCGAGTGGTTAGGGCGTCGGACTTAAGAGCCGGCCGTTTTAAAGCGTTGCGGGTTAAACCCCCGAAACGGGACATATTCGGATTCGTGCTCGGACCACTTTGGATGCAAGGCGTCGACGTTGTCACGACGTCAATATACTCCTTCTAGTTACATTATAAGGTGTCAATTTTTCTTACCGTTCGGCACATTTGGATCATTTGGTAGAAAACTAAGTCAGTGTTATTTCTTATATTTAAAAAATATTAAACTGTGCAAAACTATCAAATGGAATATGTTTTCGTCGACCACAATCATCACTGACGAAGACCTGGAACAAGTGGACAAAGCTTGCAGTGCCAATGCCCTTTCTCTTTATTTTTGAACATTTCGCGGCGTACTTAAGACCAGGAGATTTCCGCTTTACATATAAAGAAGGAAATGTATTTCAGGGCCTTACTAAAGTAAGTGAAAAATATTTAATTCATGTGGACAAGTTTTTCAAACGTTCTAATAACCAAGGTCCCCGGATTACCACCAACCAAAATGCATTTATCTGGAACATCTTTGGCAGAGGCTTGCAACGCCAAATACAATATATTTTGATTATATGTTTTTTTTAAATTTCCTTATCACTATATTTTTTCACCTAATTATGATAACATTATTCAGTAGTGTTTTATTTGTTTCTGTTTTAACAAAATCGGCGTAAGGATATTTTTAAAATACAAAGAAACAACAACAATCTGTGAATATGTTCCAGTGCAATGTCGCATGTTGTGTCATGTGTCAATAATAATAACCCTTTGCAGACAAAATAAACCAGAAACAGTAGACGGGGTAAACCGATTTATGTTTTTGCGTTAGATTCTGGAAGAAAAGACAGACACAGACGAAGCACAGATGAGTGATTTCATTTAAAACGTTTAAAGTGATATTTTACAATTTAAATCCTTTCCGAATAATGCTTATTAAGACAGTAAAAGAGTAGGAACTATTATATTGTATCTACTTAACTTGAAATATTGTTATGCATTATTATTTTTGCTTTTTTTTAAATTGTTGGTTACATGATGTGAGCATTATGCAATACAGAATGTAAGTGGTTGAGGTAAAGATTGCCTTACTGTCTGACAGCTGAAGGCTATGTATGTGTGTGCTTGTGTGCGTGTGTGTGTGTGTGTGCGTGTGTTTGCGTGCGTGTGTGTATGTGCGTGTGTGTGCGTGTGTGTGCCTGTGTGTGCGTGTGTGTGCGTGTGTGTGCGTGTGTGCGCGTATACGTGCGTGTGTGTGTGTGTGCGTGTGTGTGTATCGGTGTATATGTGTGTGTTTATGTGCCTGCCTGTATTATGTTTTATGCGTTATTTTACTGTTCAAAGAGGAGTATTTGCTTGTATATTGATATTTGGATTTAAGCCTAATAAACTGAACACAGGCTATGTTGAATATAAAAATGACATGAAATTAAACAAATTGAAAATTCAACTTCTGAACAAAAACCATGTTTCGTTAGATGTGTATGTTTAATTAATCTGACCATGCCTTTCACCAAAAAAACGGCAAATATCCTGATTCAGAAGAGTTTTATTAGATACATTATCATGATATGAAAAATCAATGCGTATTTCACATTATCGTTGTTAAAGTAGGTTTTCACTGAGCTCAGACAATCTTGTAGTTCAAAGTCATTAGTGAGGAATACTTCTCGAAACATGAAAGTTATATGCGGATTAATTTTGAGTTATAACTATTTCGCGAAGCTTGCAAGCTGCATCTTCGTTCCAAAAATCTAGCAGCTTTTGACCTGGCAAATGTATCTCTTACCTGCCATTTCAGACACATGCAATAACTATCCTTCAAAAGATATAAGTGTCCATTAACATTCTTAATTAGATATCCCCAGTATGTTGCCGTGAGAAGGAGATGGTAATTCATATTTGATTTGTAATTTGGGCGATGAGCAAATTTGTGATGTCGATATGTTTGCTTTTTGTATGCGTTAAATACACAATTTGAATCATTTAACATTAGAATGATTTAGAATATTATAATAAGTAAAATGATTATTTTCAAGTTTATCTTCCCTTTTAAGGGCATTATTGTTTGTTTTTCTTCGTCTAGCTGCTTGGATAATACTAGATTTGGATTCAATTATTTTAAAATTAATTTTTAAAATATGACAACTGAAATCTCGAAAACAATAGCATTTTGTTTCCTTTTGTTTGTATCGTTAAAAACTGGAAAAAGACTAATTAAAAAACCATTAAACTTGTAATATCATATTTGCCTACTATCAATAGACATGTGTATTTGTCTATGTATATTTGTATGTTTTTTCTGATAACTGACCTTCGACGATATAACTTATCCTTTGTTAATTGAGACGTTAAACCACTAGCAGAAGTTGGAAAACAATATGATATATGATATATGAAGACGCCTTGTTGTTATTTTAATAGCATTTTTAAAAGCACATTTATTTTGATATTCCTTGTTTTTAATTATTGGACATAATGCACTTCCAATAGTTACAATGGAGTAATTTGTGAAAGGTTACAATAACATTTAACCAGTTTAGTTATTAATATATATATTACAACGCTCCAAAAGACAATAAATAGTGGGATATAAGAAAGAAGAGCAGAAATGTTAATGACAAGTCAATAACAACTTTACAACCCTGAAATAAGAAAGTTTTAAATATATTTAAAACAAGACATCGAGCTATCGCCCACTCTTTGTGCATAACTGTCATAGATGTTGTGCCATGTAAAAAAAGATTAAAGTTTACCTTGGCTGGATTCTTCCTAAACTGTTTTGAGAACTTTCATCCGTTTCTTATGATGTTTTAGATTATCGGCAAAACTTTCAAACTTAATTATTTATTTTGCATCCTACAAAAATGAGTCAAATAGCGGTTCATCCAAAACCTTTTAAAATACAAGATTCAAGTGCAACAAAGTCACTTGATAACCTCAGTACCCCACCTGTATGTGGTACTACAACCATTACCTGCCTTAATGCAATGACGATCAACATAACTCGTTTTTATTGTCAATATTACCTATTTCATGTCATGATGATATCGCTATCCACTGCATTGCGTCGGTTCACTTAGGTTGAATAAGCAAATATATAGCTACCATTTTTTTTAAGTCTTAACTTTCTCTATGACATCGACACCAATTTGAACAGCAGCTAAACCAGCACCTTTTTGTCAATAGACGGTTGAATATTCCAGGTGTTTATGTTGATGTGCTTCCACCAAAAGACAATATGCGATTGACATAATTTGATACAAACTATTTCTATAGATATTAAGGTATTGAAAAGTTAATCGTCATTGCATTTACTATTTTCTTGAGGTGATGTACCTAATGTCGCACATATGATGGTAGTCTAAGCTAATCAAATCATTTTCACAATTTACGTATAATCTGACTAAAATTTGAAAAAACAACTAGTCAATTTTTGTGGATTTCATAATACATTAAATAAAATAATCCTTACAAAATTAAAATATTGCGTGTACGGTTGAAAAAATGGCGTATATTCTTAAAGAATTCAAAGACACGAAAAAGCACCAGCAATTATTAGTTTTACAGGCTGTGAAAACCATAACCACTGAACAACTAAATTTGATTGTGTAAACTTTGTCATACAGACTACAGATTAATTCAGAAAGGTTGTAAATGTATTATAACAAAAGTGGGAGGCCGATAAATCAATAACATTGTGTCTATTAAAAATCATTATCTGAACTTCATAAATATAACGCCTTCCCGATTGCTGACAAACAATACTTGTAATCGAATAATACTTATGTTCATTTGCATTCAAATCATATTCTGACGTGTTAGTGGCTACCTATATAAAAGCGGGTTGTTCAAACAATCAGATGAGTGGAGGGAGTATAGACCAGTGCAATGAGGCCAGTCCAGTACAATTATTTATAGTTTGAGGTTTCAAATGAGACATCAACATGTAATTTTAGTTTTCACTGCATGTTTCCCTGTGTTTTTGAATATTATTATGTTAAGTTTATAGTGAAGTCTGTATTTGTAATTTTTTTTATTTGAGTGAAGAGTCAATTTTCATTAGTAGAGTTACCTTGGTCTTGGTTATCCACTATTTGAGATATGTGTCAATGTATTATATATTTTTCCCTAGATGTTTTTCATTGAATTTGTATATTGTTTGAGATATATTTTTCACTATAATTTTTCATTGAAGTTTTGGGGTGTGTGAGTAGTCCCCAGACAATTTTATTCAAGAAAATTTATTTGTTGTTTTTGAGGCTGATGACTACAATGTTTTCTGCAGTATGCTTCATTTAGGTTATACAATATCTTATTTTACTATCAGGGAAAACAGATTTTTTTAAATTGGCACCAACTTGATAATTATATTTCAAGTTAAAATAGTTTTTTAGGATATCTTATCGGTAAACTTTGGATTTCATACTGGTAAACTTTGAATTTTCGTACAGGCGCTCTTATTCAAATTTTGACTTTTTCCTGATAGATACTCTTATTAAGTAGGTACTCTTATTTGGAAAGTGAGAGTACTCATTAAATTAAGTTAATTTTTAAGGTTCAATGTTACCTTACCAAACTTAAAGTTGTATTAAGCACTGTGCCTATGGGTGGATTAAACAAACTCTGTGTTTGTTTTCCCCAACTGGTGAGTTACCTAAGTCAAACAAGAATATTTGTATATTATGCATCTTCCAGGGACACAATGCCATGTTTGAATCTTTGACTTTGTTAATGATAAAATGTTGAAGTCAGTTCTCCACTGGTTTGTCTATATTGTTTTGTCTTTTTTTAATGTATTTTTGGATGCCAGCCTACTAAGAAATTAATGAAAGCGTTGCCACTTTTAAGTATAATCTAAAGTGTTTTTTCCTATATGTAAAACCATTCTATGATGGTGCAGCAACTTATTCAAGGTGGCCACCTTTATCAGGAATCATTGGTAGCTAGCTTGTACAAGTTTAACAGTATTTTGATTTAAAAAAAGAAAAACTTCCATTTTTAAAATGTTGTTCCATCTTTAAAAGGTTGTTCATTCCCTTTTCAGAGCTATGGAGCCTCAGAAGACAAAACTTTGGGTATACCAGGTGAAGATCTTAAGAATGTTATATCTGCAAAGTCCTTTGTTGGATGGTACAATGGGCTGCCAGAGGACAGAAATGTAAGAACCATAGTCATATGTATTTGTTGAAAAACTATGCCTTTTTTTTTATCAAAATAAGGCCTAAACTTTGAAATTGTTTTTTAAATATTTTTTTCATATATGTTTCTTTCATATTTTTTATCAAAATAGAACCAAGATGACCTTCAAACATTTTAAGATGCACTTAATATTGTCCAAGTCAGAGACTGATATTGAATTATCTCACAAGTTTTATCAAGTGATGGAAAAGGTTCAGGGTTTTACTTGATTTCATCTTTTCTCACTAGTGGGTATTGGGATAAAGAAAAATCAAAACCCTTATGTGGGTTCTACGACCAAACTCTGACCTGCGAAGGCAACCACAAATTGGACAGGAAATTTTTGGTTCAGCATACTCGGATCGTGCCCTCAATGTTGAGCGCTTTACAGACACATCACACTACCTCCCTCTATTAACTGTATGGATCCATTATGTAAAGCTGTCCCTCACACTGGTCTCTCCATGGCTTGATCTTTCCATTATGTGTGATCAATGTCGCAGGCACAAAGGGACTTCTTGAGGGTATCCTAGTTCAAAGTTTTTGGTGTAATCTCAGGGCTTTTTCCAACATCAGCTCAACAGAGAAAAGTTGTTTGGGCAGTCAAATCTTCTGCATATGTACCATGTGGCCAGTACATTGTAGCTGAGTAAGCTGGGTAGTAATGTCTAAGAACTGAAATAGTTGAAACTCAGTGTCTTGTCATTAGGATAGGGACTGTACAATTACAATTTGGCACTCATACCTCTGCCTTGTGGGATACCAATTTGAATAGAAAAAGGCAAGTAAGGAAACCTTACAAATATCACTGTCTGTATCCATCTTTTGTGGCATACCAGTAATGTAGACATATAATAAGTAAAGAGTTTTGGGTAGGACTTTAAGTTGTGCTGTTTAAACAACATATGTCTCCTTTTGTTTGCTCAATTTTTTTATAAAATGAATAAAATATCAGCTTTTGTGTTTTTTATCTAGTTTTGTTCTTATCAGAATAAGATGAAGAACATGGGATGTGTGCAAATTTGGCACCAACACTGCTTGTAAATGTTGTTTGAAAAGAGATATTAAGAACCCAATTGTCAATTTTTTAAAAATCAAATCAACCAGAGCATTTTTTTTAATTTATGGTAAAACAAGTTATTTCCAAGAAAGGCTGTTGATAGGTTGAAAAATCAAACACAAAAATTGAATATGGTAATTGGACAACCTACCCTTTTTTTAAATCTTGTATTATTACTTTTTGCATATTTTCTAGAACCCTCAAACTTGATTCTAAGTAGTAAATTTAGAACATTTACCATCAAGAGTTTGTTGAAGCTCATCAGGAGCTTTCGACAACCATCCAGTTGACTTTGTCAAGCTTAACTGATTCTAAATGATTTAAACATCTGAACATGAACAACTATCCTCAGCTGCCAGTTAACCTTGATTGTGATTCTGCTGTCATTCTGGGACATGGGAATGTGGCACTGGATGTTGCCAGGATTTTGCTCACACCAATCAATATTCTGGAGGTAGGACTCGTTTGCTATCATTATGATAAATGTGCTGAAATAAAAATATCTTTTTATCACCACACTTTCCAGGGTAAAGGCTTTTTTACTTTACAATAAATTCTCATTTTCATAATAAAAGTCATTTTCTCAAAGACTAGACTAATACTGTCGCGCTTAAGAGCAAGGTCATTTATTCCTTTAAAAGATTTGTCTATTCTCTCTCTATCTCGCTTTCTGTCTCTCTTTTTCTTTCCATTTTATGATTTCAATAAATGTTATTGAATTGATATGGTCTTTGGAACTTTTGCAATGTTTTCAAAATATAGTTCAATGTTTCCTTTTCTAGAAAACAGATATCTGCTCGCATGCCTTGGACCAGCTAAGTAAGAGTAGAGTAAGATGTGTCCACCTCATAGGTCGCCGTGGCCCGCTGCAGGTGGCATTTACCATCAAGGAACTGAGGGAGATGGTCAAACTGCCAGGGACAAAACCAATCATACGCCAGGAGGATGTGGAGGGCCTTGACAAGAGCATTAAAGGTTATTTAACTTTGATATTTAGAACATACAAATTCATGAAGGTGCCTCAACATATGAGATATGGATTGCAAAACTTTTTAAGTGTGAGGAGTGAAAATATTTCCATAGTAAATGAAATACCAATTTAGAATTCTTAATGAGTTCATCAGAATGACATCATTAGCCTGCTAAGTAATCTAGAATATTATGTATGGAGGATTTCTAAGCTTCTTTTTTTCTTTTTTTTTTTTTAATATGTGCAGATCTTCCAAGGCCAAGACGTCGTCTGACAGAACTCATTCACAAAACAGGAGCTTCACCGACAGATGCTAAAGCTACCAAGGAGTGGAAGTTGCACTTCTGCCGAAGTCCGCTGAGGATACTGAGTTCTGAGTCTGGTGAAGCTTCTGGCATTGAGCTGGTTGTTAACAAATTACAGGCATGTTCTTAAATATTTGTATTTCTTGTTTTTTAATCACCTGGTTATTATGATTTGTTTCTAATTACTCTTATTATACTGCAACAAACATACATCATCATCATAATTAAAAGTCAAAGTCCAAGAGTAAAACTCACAGTGAAATGTTCCAGTTCAAGATTCTTACTGAGGCCTAGGACCCTGAGAGGATTACAACGTGACGCCCAAATTTGTGTCTGGCGGCTAATTTCAGCTTTGCCTTCATTTTTAAGGTCGCAGGCCTTTCCCAGTCAGTTGTCCCTGTCTCTTCTGATCTGTATATAAATGTTTTACTTATTCTGCGCCATGTTTGAGGTCATTACATTTTGTCTGTTTAAAAGACTGAAAGAAAAGTTCAAGATTTCTGTTTGCTACAATCAGAATAACTAAATACATGCAGAGTAGTACTTGAGAGTAAGTGAGAACATTAGAGTAGTTAGACAAAAATCTCAACTTGAAGAAAAGAATAAAGAAGCATTGGTCTTGGGAAGAGTAGTTGAGACGTTACTTAATGAAAACATCCTTGAGTATTACTAAAAGGACATTTTTAATCACATAAAACAAAAAGAGTGGTTTTCAAACTGTTCTGGATAAGGTATATCGCGATATTTTTCTGAAAGGTAAAGTTATTCAAAACACTGCATCTATTATATCAAATTCATGTTAAGCTGACCCTTATCTAATGTACCTTACATATATTTTTATTTAGTAGTTTGTCAATGTTAGGGATTTTCTTTTCATCCTCAGGGCACAATACTAGAAAGCCAGAAAGCTGTTGCAACAGACAGGACAGAAATTATTCCTTGTGGTTTGGTGAGACATTTTATTTGCTTGTCTGATGTTAATGTGTCGGCAAGGAAAAGGTTATTCAAGATAATATAAGATAAACTTCATTAATCCACACAAAAACATGGAGTTTTGTGTGTGTGTGGTTTTGTTTGAAAGAGCTATTCAAGTTAAAAGCTATAATACCTTTATCAATGACAAAAATTTGTGCAAATCTATTAATAGCTATGGGTTTGGACATAACATCAGGTGTGATTGTCGTCTCTAACTTAATCCCAGATTAACTACTCTGGTCATTGTAGG
>JAUUEB010423411.1:0-12004 GCA_032362205.1 Clione limacina
GTTTAATAATCAGCTTTCGTACCTTCCTATTATAAAAGGCAACATAGACATACCGTGTAACAATTGAAATGGTACAATTTTGTTTTGTGAAGCAAAACGATTCAACTCCGCTTTCCCCGTATCTTCTTGGTGAAATATCAAAACCTACCAAAGAGACCAAGATAAAGGGAATGCATGTAGTTTATTTCATAGGCATTATTGATGTAAAGAGAAAATAACTAATGGGTAATATTTTTCGTTATAAAACACTCGTGTTAATATCACCTTGCACAGCAGAATAGATTATTTTTTTCCTCATCATCGGGAAATCCCAAATCTCTTGCACACGAGAGAGCTTCTTCTCTAATCATGACAATGCAAAAAGACACAATAACTTTTACCAGCAGGGTAATCCCATTGTTTATTCTCTTTTCGACTCTATTATTTGCGCATCATCTCTGTACAGGAAGTCTTGAGTAAGAGAACACAATTGTTCTTGCTAATTTATAATATTACACGACTAATTTTTGATACGACACATTTTTATATTGCTCTATTCGTGTTTAGAGACCAGTAATTCGAACTCGATAAAGCTCGTTTGAATACAACTTGACTCTAAACACTCAGAGGGCAACATTTTTCGTATCAAAAATTAGTCGTGTAATGTTCACTATATATTATTCCACAGATATTCCATAGATCTCCTCAAAAGACGAAACTAAAGTTTTAGGAGATTAACTAGTGGACAATAAAAGAAAACTAGAAAAATGAGTACTCGTAGAGAGTACTACCCCGATCACCAGACACAAAGGGACATAACATTAATGATTGTGTGTTGTTGCGCAGCGCACTTTCTTGCACGACAAAGTTGTACACTGTTGGGTGGATGCCAGCGATACCGGAAAGACAAAGAAAGATGCCAATGCGTATTTCTCTATGTAATCCATCTAATTAGTTTTTATTCCATAACTTTGTCAATTATTAATGGATATTGCTGGAATTAAATAGCGTTCTTTGTCGGGTTAAAATACACAATCGTACGCAATTTGAAGTCAATCAGTTGTATCTTTCTTGAGTTATCGCTTTAACAGACAGACAGACACACGGACAGACAGACAAAACGAAAATATACCCCAAATCACAAATTGTGATCGGGGAATAAAAAAGATCGCAATAAGATTCAAAGTGATTTATGATGAATAAGAGACCTGCGTATAACAATAACATATGTGTTTATGTTCTGCCATAGACCAGTGCAATCGTCAGTCGGTTAACACTATATCACAATATAAATGAACTGACTGTTAGAAATATTGAGATCCTGCAACACAAAAAGTATACCTGAGCATCTAAGCTAAAAAACAATAAATTAAAAACTTATACCGTATTCTCTATAAAATGCGATCGACGATGTTTTTAAAAAAAAGATTTATGTCCTTTCTTTTGGTTTCTTTTATTGTTCCCAGAAATGATAACGTGATCATTGAGGATGTTTCGAAGCTATTGGCTCATATGTTCTGTACGCATATAGGATATGCGAGCTTTTTTATAGAATAGAGTATGACATTAACTTATATGAACTCTGCTGAAAAGCTTCATACCTGTTATGGACACGTTCTTAGAAACAGTCTATTTTCGAAAATAAAGCAAAGATAAGATGGCTGCTTAGCAATCGATGTAAAGACCAAGTGTTTCGCCGATCAGACGCATTTGTTTTGGAACAGAAAGTTGAATAACGAAATACATGAGAAATTAAAAGGTTAACAAAGAACGAATCCTATTCAATATCATCATAATTGTATCTTCAAACTAATCATACTAACCTAACGCTAAATTTTGTTCTCATAACCCATATCAGAGAATGAGCGTTTAAATATTATTAAATCGCAATTTATACTGCTCATATATATTGCTTTAACTGGTATATATTATAAACGTGTTTCAGACATCAGCTTCCAACCGGCTTCCTAGTGTCATAGTGATGTCTGCCTCTTTAAAAGACGTCCGAGTTCGAGCCCGCCAATAGACTTATTTCTCTTTATATTAATTTGTAGAATATAAAGTTGTACCTAGTCAAGTGAGGTGTTTCCTTTTCAAATACCTCATAGTCGCACTATTTGCATGCGAGAGGTTGCGAGAGTTAGCGACGCCAACTTGAAATCTCCGAACCGAGCTTCTTTTCCGGGCGTGCAATACAGTCACACGAGAATGACAATTACTTTGCGTTTGAATCAAACTATAGACTCTCAATTTCCAATTAAAAGTTGTAACTACGTAACCGTCGTATAATTTGGCTTACTTGACTTGATTTCCACAAAATAAGACATCGATAGCTTACTTTACACTGTCTTATCTTGAGATCTTTAATGTTGTTTCATCAAACAGCATAAAACACGAATCGTTTAAGTGTAAGCATGTCTGTCAAATGATGCTTCTCTGTCTAAAATAACAATATATTTTGTAGTTCACGGAAAACATCTAAGGTCAATACTGCTTGTTGCAAAATGTACATTAGCACAGGTGAACCAGTATGGCTTTATGATTAATGAAATTAGTATTTGTTAAAACCATGTCTAGATCGACACATGTTATTGCAATTTCTAGTATTCAATTTCAGTTCTAGATTTTTGGGTAAGAGGGTTCAAGCTAACCCCTTGGCGATATCATAGCCCCACAGCTTTCAAATTGTTATTTAATAAAACCTTGGTCTTCAATCCTCAATATTTTAATCCTGTATTTTTGGTTCTGTTCCATCTACTGAAACTAGTCTTAATGTATTCAGAATGGTTATAAAAAGCTTCTTATAGTAAACCTCACATAATTTTGTTTACAAAAAGGCATTAACGCCTCTCTTTGTTAAAACTATTGTTTCATGGTTAACCTTTTGGTATTAGATATCCAGATTCAGGATATCTACTCCGCTGTTGAACATTATTATAGATTTTTTAAAATATAACAATAAGTTTTATTTTAGTCTTGAGAGAATGTCGTATTACAATATCTTATGATTTTTTATATTGTTATAATACGTCCTAGTAATAAGCTGGGAGACAAACTGTGAAGACAAAATTGTCATCATCTTACCTGTTAAAAGTGATAGTATATTCATGTGTCGAATTTTATTGCGTTGGCTTTTTATACAGATAATCAAAGAAAACAAATTCAAGAATAAGCTTTCCAACTAACTTTTATTGAGCTTAGTATTAATATTCTGTTAGGAACAAAACCTTTAACGCTCGAGCAATGAAAACCAGGAATTGAGTTTAAATCTGCTTTCATGACATGGTTTAAACTTAAAACAAAGATCCACCTCTTAAGTTTTCAGACGCAAGCAGATACTCATATCAATTTATTTATGCAAAACTTGCAAATTTGTGTCGTCAATTTCTTGATGAGGTATACCTGTTCAAACTTCTGCCAATACTTGGGGGCATACTATTACAACATATTGCATCTTTTGGGGAACCTTGAATGTTTTAGATGGAAACATACCCTACACATGCATGGATTTTTTTTTAATCTTCTGTTTTATGTTTGAGTTGGAACTAATTAAATCGAAGAGTGCATCAACTAACCTCGATATTCAGGTGAGTGTCTCCAAAGTATTATGCATTTCCTCTTTTATCAAAATTGATTATATTATATTTGCTTGAAGCTTAAGTGGCGAGATCTATAGTAGGTTGGTTTTTTCTCCTTCAATATGAATAAATTAACATTAACTGCATAAAAATTATGTACTTTCCGGGGAGCAGGTAAACTTTTAAGAATCGGAATGGATACAAAATAAATGATTGTTGTGCAACATGTTTTATCTAGTTCAGCTACTATCAAGGTACATAACGCTCTTGAGATTTGTTCCCACGATGTAAATAATGCAATGAGGAGTGAATCAGTGCAGATAGGACATCCCTGTTTAGCTACTTATCAGCACTCCAATAGCTAGTATTAGACTACCATGAAAATAATTCTTTATTTTTTTTCCAGTTCCATGTAAATGATCTCCGATCTCACTCGTCATGTTTTCATTCACGTCAGCTTTCATAAACAAATAAGATGAACAAGCAGGCAGACACAGACAATGGATCTATATCAGGAGTTCAGGAGATATAATTACCTGGCACACCTTCCAGTTAAAACCCTGCTGCTAGGTTTCCTGGTTTTTTATCAACGCTGAGTAAAATACCCCGCTAAAATAGCTATCTGGCATTTCCTAATAAACGCGTTTTTTTCTCTTTCGTTAATTTTTAAATAGACTTTAGTTTTCTTGCTATTATAATTTGTTCTTGTTTCTATGGGGACGTTTATTAGCGTAACGCAACGGATGATTCGGTGAATACGTTCTCTGTTTACCTCTATGCACTTTCGCCATGACCAAATTGATTAACTTAACCAAGTGACTAATGAACGTCCCCATTCTTAGTAAAAGGAGACCTCAGCGTACAACCAGAAATAATGTTTCGTTTTCTTTCCCACCAATTATGAAACATATTTAACACATATCACGGAGTCAAAGACCTGGGCTTTTCCTCGTCAATATACTTTATTAAAATAAATATGCAAGTGAGATGGTAACCAAGACTGGCATACCGTTTTCGAATAAAGGTTGTCTTAGAGGGGTATCTAGAAAGGATAAGAAAATGAGATAGGATTTAGGAGTAGAAGACATATGATTTTATTCTTCTACTCTCTCAGTTTGTTAAGTTATGCCGGTCTCAAATGATTAAATAATCGAAAAGCCGACATATAAAACAGGGCGTAATGGTTTAGCAAAGCTATTGTATCTTAAGTTGTTATCCCTTCCACTACCAATTCCATTGCCAATCTACCTACCTATGCCCAATTCACACACTTTTAGCGCGGTTCAATTTCTAAGGAAGAGGGGCATAAAAAGTGGTTTAAAACGTTGTTAACGGGTGCTGTGACGGCCATGCTACGATGCATCAAGGATTGAGCTCTTGGGCTTTTGAGGTTGCGATGACCAACCTTTTAATTTTAATTGTGAGTGTCTTATTATGTGGCCAAACTGCCAGGTGAAAAGAACGTTGGTTGTCGCGAGTAATATTCACTTGAACATTGGATGTAATCACTGAATACCAAAATGAAGCAGGCGAGTACATGTCATCGTATTTTTCCTTCGTTAACATAAACGAACAAAACTTCTATGTTGACTAAAAATGTGTTAACGAACGTTTATTAAGATACTGCACATTTAATTTGTTAACACTTTGATGCTACCTTTCCTTTGACAAGAGTACCGCCCCTATCAGTCTCCTTAATGTACTTAGACGGCTAAAATAGAAGCACAAGTAATATTTGTGTGTCGCCATGCTGAATTGTGTGATATTTTTTAACTTAACCAGGATAGAAATAATTAATAATCAGACGGTGCTCTTTAAGCATGTTGGGTTTTCAGAGCACCAAAAAAGTACTTATAAAAATTGTCTCGTTTTTCTTTTTACTTCAAAGAAATGCATAAGACATAGTTTGAGATAGAGAATAATGATTGGAGTTTTGGTTTTCATAATTATCAAAACCAGAGAAACAAGACAAAATGATGTTTAATTTTGCTTTGAGAACACTTGTGTATTTCAATTGATAAGAACCGCTGACATTTGTATGATAATTCCACTCCAGCATTTTATACATAAAAGAAACGTTTTTATATTAAATGTTGCTCAATTATCTTTATCACAACTCATATGATATCATCCTTGTTCTCATGCTGTAAATAAAATGTCGCGTCTTATGCATAGTGCCACACCTTAAGTTATGGTCAAGAAGAGTCCAAATTTGATTTGATTGTGACGCTAATAAAAGTTTTTTTTTACTTTAAAAATACTACATAGAAAATGTGATGTGTGCATCTCTCAAAAGTTTCTGAGCCTCAAAAAAAGACCCGCACCCCCTTAACAACAGATCAGAGGATAGGGCCAAGCGGAAGTTATGTAAACAGTAAAGCCTATTGGTGGCCAAACAACAACAACAAAATCAAACTACAGAGACAACAGGATAGGCTATTTAGATGTTTAACACACAATATAATAATCATGTTGATACGACTATGACGAAGTCGGGTAATTACGGAAAGTGACCACGGACAAAAAGTCAGAAGGAGAAACGGACACTCACCCGATAAGTCGGAGGAGGAGATGAGGGGTTTCCTTTCACCCCCCCCCCCCATCACTCAACGGGACTTGGATTTTAATGATCTAAGGATACATAGACTCAACATGTTGCCTTTGCCAAAAATCAACTTGAGCAAACTGACCACTCGGGCTGACCAATAGTCAAAAATCTGAAAATAAATTGAACTGAATACATTGAGTAAAAAACAAAAGTATGTATAATTTAATGCTGATAAAAAGGCACGGCAATTGCCAGCGGAACTGAAAAGTCTTTTGTTTTTCACAATATATTATAGTCCGCCACCCAGTTGCAAATATAGTCTATATAATATTGTTCTAGGGGTTTCTAAGGGTTCGAAAAAAGTAGTTCCCAAACCAATTTAAAAAGCACCCCCTATTTTCGAGCATATGCTCGTTTTTTTTCTTCTAAAATGGTAATATCTTGACAACCAAAAGTGCTAAAAGAGCCGTGTTACTATCAAAATAAAGGTAGTTCAATGCACTTTCCAAATATGTAAAAGTATGCTTGTTCGCTCATTTGCATAATTGTGATATTCTACCACCTTGCAAACCAAACTGTTTTTAGGAACTACTTTTTAGGAACCCATACAACAATATTATATAGGCTAGATGTGCGACGGGGGGGGGGGGGCGGGAGGCGTACGCTGAACACCTAACTAAAAAGGCCCTTATTGTCACGAAAAAGTCAATCAAAGTCACTAATTTTTTTCATCTGATTTACACGTGTTATTTCACTACTTGTATTGGTATGAACATTAAGATACGACATCTTTACCTTTGATCCTTTCAGTGGTAAAATTGTGACTTTATGACGTCACGGTCAAGCTGGGCCTCAAAACTCAAGAAGTAATAGTCGTACCTTAGAAAAAAATAAATTTTTGTAATCGCACCTTTCATTTGCAACCAGTTTCAGTTTTCATTCTGAGCTTATCGGTTTTTTTTACCTATGGTCAGTCCGAGTGGTCAGTTTGCTCAAGTTAATTTTTTGGCAAATGTTCACGTGTTGTATTAAGCACATGTTTAAGCAAGTTGTCGTTTTATATGTAAAACGTATGATAAACTAATTAAAAGACTTTTTCAAATAATTTAACACTTAATGCAAACATTTCTGATGCAAGTTTATTCGGAAGTGATGCTTTTGACATTGAAATAAGCGTTTTTGTATTTTGGCATGCCATTCTAGACTGGGGAGGGGGGGCATTAAATAACCGATATCTCAACATTTCATAACTGATTGATAAGGAGCACATTTAGAAATGTCATGGTTTATCTTCTCTCAGTTCCTTCCCTTGTTGGATGAAAAGAAACCATCTGCTTATCGGCGCTAATCTTTGGATTTCATATAATCATGCATTACATTACTATTTCAGTTTCTAACACAGTCTGGCGCCTAAAGTCGCGCCTTAGCAGTTACTTTTTTATACATCTTCGAGCGATGTTTATAGCATCAAACACTATGTGCAAATCGCTCACTGACAAACTCTGACAGACGTGTGTTTTGTAATTTATTAACAGGTATCCAACGTGTTTAGATTTTTATAAAACTGTGTTATAAGCCAGTCTGCACACTACAGAAACTGATAAAATGCGACTGCATGTTTTAATTGTATCTGAATTGTGAACCTTTTTTACAGATACTCGACAAAAATTTTGAACAACTTTCAGAGGTAATTGAAATTCACTGCTGATAGCGTCACACAAATTATTGGATTTTTAGAAATTAAAACTCAACATGTCTTTTTGGTCAAAACCCAAAGTATCAGGAAATGTTGAGTTTAAATATAGTTCACCTAATTCATAACCTCTTGTAGATTTAATGAGAAGCAAGCAGATAATCATATTAATTTATTTATGCATAGCTTGCAGTTTCGTGTCGCCATAATCTTGAGGATGTATATCAGTTCACAATTCTGCAAATGCTTGGGGACATATTATTACAACTTTTTCCATATTTTAGAGAACCTTGAATGTTTAAGATTGAAAAATACTCTACACATGTATGAGAAATTTTTATTTTTCATTTTCTGCTTCATGTTTAACTTGGAACCAACTTAATCGGAGAGTATATAAACTAACGTCGATGCTTAAGTACATAATACCTTGGAGACATCTAACTGGTGAGTGTCTCCAAAATATAATGTATTTTCTGTTTTAATTAAAATTGATTCTATTATATTCGCTTGAAGCTTGAAGCTCAAGTGGATAAATCTATAGTAAGTTTGTTTTTCTCCTTCAATATGAATAATTTCATTCCATTAACTTCAGCGGTACTTTTTGAAGAGCAAGTAAACTTTTAAGAATCGGTTTGAAAGGACACAAAATACATGTCTGTTGTGCAACCTATATTATCTAGCTAAGCTATTATCAAGGTAAATTAAGCTCTTCAGATTTATTCCCACGATGCAAATAATGCAGTGAGGAGGGAACCAGTGCAGTTAGGAAATCACTGTTATAGCGACTTATCAGAACTAAAATAGCTAGTATTAGTTACCAAAAAAAATAACTTCTTCTTTTCCAGTTTCGTGTCAATGATATCCCCACTCACTCGTCATGTTTTCATTCACGGCAGCTTACATAAACAAATAAGATGAACAAGCAGGCAGATTCAGACAAGCTATAATTACCTGGCACACCTTCCAGTTTTGACTCTGCTGATAGGTTTCCTGTTATATTTTATCAACGCCGAGTAAAATACCCGCTAAAATAGTTATCTGACATTTCCTTATGAACGCCTATTAAATTTAAAACACGGACTTTTTTTTTTCTATTTCGTTATCTTTAAAAAAGCCTTTATTTTTTCTGCTATCATTATTTGTTCTTGTATCCAAGGGTATGTTTATTAGGCCAAAAAAAGTTTTTTGATTAGGGTTACATGCCCAAAAAAGCTAGGGTAGGTAAGTCGGAATTTTTTTTAAAAGTAAAAAAGGGTGTTAAAATTGTCAACATCGGTAAAAAGATCATTTTTTCCCGTAAAATTTGTTTTGAAAATGGACTAAATGTTGTATTAATACGGAGGTAACACGTATGCGGGGAATGAAGGTCTACTCAGCGACTAAAACTTGTCGGATATACGCGCGCACTGTGTTTAGGTCGAAGAGTATGGGAGAGTGAGGGAAATAGCGATAAAAAATATAAAAAATTAGAGTTAGACAACTTGAAAAAGAACAGGAGAAACAACCAATTAAATACGACCTCAAGGGTTTGTCTGGAGAACCGTTGAAATCTGACCTCTTACATATGATAATACTAAATGATTGTAGGATAAGTCATGTGAAAATAGATATATGCCAGCCAAATTCAAGGAGATTATTGATAGTAGATCTATGATATGCCTTTCTTAGAAAGAGACATTCCAGGCAAAGTATATGTTCTCTACATTATCTGCTGTACAGACATACATACTTTAAATCCGTCTAGATTACTTGGTAAACCCTTTAATGTTTGTATTGGTCTGGCACTTTGCTTCAGGAAACAAGCCCGAGGTTCAAGAACTCAGATTACTCAGGCTCGTCGTGTCTCTTGACTTATTTGTTTTCTAATCCGGGCCGCCTATCTGCTCTCATCCAATACATTAGTGAATACAGTTGTTGTTTTTAACTCGGTAGGTAGCCGTTTAAAGATGATGAGAATATCAATAAAACACAGTTAAGCGTAGACTTATGGTCGAAGTGTTACGAAAGTGAGGTAGCCTCAGAATGTGTACAGAAATAGACATCGGTTGTTGAACACTTTGAAGAAAAAAAAAGATAAAAGACAAAAGCTTCTTATAGAAGATGAGTAAAAAAGTAAAGCAAAAAGAAATGTCACCTATCAAAATTCGTGCTTCATTTTCTTTTCGTTAATAAGTTCGCATGCTTATTCAGCATGAAACTGCGTTAAATATATAGACATATGTTCACCTTTTTAAAGCCACATGTGGCTTCACTTTCAACAAGAACGTCTGTAATTCGTCTCGGCTAGCTACAAAAATATTACTTGCCTGTTTCAAGTTAAATTTGCGTACACTGAATTAAGTGAGTACACAATTTGAAACTATTGAAACAAATTCACCACTCATGAGCGCGCGAGGGTGATATATTGTACACTCTGATATGCCGCGCAAAAAGTGCTTGATAATAGACGCAGTTTTAAACATCCGAATATTGAACAATTTTACAAGACTCGATCGTACGCTTTTGGGCTTAGGGGTTAAAGTTAGCTAGGGTAATTTATTTTTCTCAACCATTTTTTGTCTCAACAATTTTTGTTGCCTTTTTTTCGTGCAGTTTTATTCACGCCAATTCGGTGGATTAACACTTTTAAACTGATTATTACTTTTTTTTTTACAAATTTTGCGTTTTTTCTTTGCAACTTTTTAATATGTTCCCCAACACAAATAGGGGATTTTAGGAGTACACAATAATAAAGTAGCCCAAGAACATCTCAAGAACACACATTGTAAAACTCACCCGAAATAAAAGTCACAAAACGAGTGTTTAATGAGTTGGAGGACTGAGTCCGTCAGTGTTGACCTGGCTATTATACTGTGTGGTACGATCAAATTAAATACTTAAATTTCGGATGTATGAAAAAGGCGTTTATTTAGAACTATAAAATTGATAAAAATAGTTATATACGAGGCATTTCAAATCAAATTGGCTTGTCAGTTCAGAGGGTAAAACGGGTAAAATCGCTTTTATTGATGATAAAAACAACCACATTTACATGGCAGCAGGAACCAAACGATTTCGCTTGAAAACCTCCGTGCCTTATCCGCATTTGAACGGCTATTACGTCTGGCGGTCTTTGGCTGGTTGTCGTCTGATTGAAGTCCCTAGGGACTCAATAGTGTGCCGCCATCACTGCTTTCTACTGGTGGGGCCATTTTCTGGCTTCCGTTTTCAGGGGATCTGTTTCCGGTGTCCTTCCGTCGTATCACGATCTGGGCTCACCAACGTCGCCTGAAGGCAATCAATGCTTTGGACGAGAGAAAAAAATCCTTCGAATTTCCATCGTCCTTCAGACGTCATTCTGTCTCTATCTTGTAGCCTTCTGGCCGGTTTACGGAGGGAGATTTTAAAGATAAGATTGCCTCTAAACCACGGTCATTGCCACATAAAGGAATGATGCTAACAACAGTTTGTAATTTTATAAGATTTAGTTTCGTGAGCCAAACTAATAGCATTTATCTAAGTGCATGTGTCGAATAAGTGGATGTATTAACAAAATAACATTAACAGACCTTTATATTATCAATGATATATCTTTCCTGTTTATTCTTTGTCCTATTCTTAGTAGCGGATAATCCAAGGATAGGAAAACAATCAAACTTGTATAACTTCAACAATATTTGTACAATACACAATTAATGTATCGATTTAAAAAACAACAACGAATGCTTCGCACCCAAAAAGACGCAGATTTTTAATTTTCTTATTAACTCCTTCAAAATGTAACATATTGTGGTAAACTGTGGACAACATAAAACGTCCCCTAAGTCTTCTATAAGATATCTGCGCCCATTTTACCTTTCAAAAAGCTGCTTTAATAAGATGAGATTAAAGTGATTTAGTTTTTTCGGATCACCATATGGTGCAAGCTCTGATCACCATATTGTATAAGCTCTGATCACCATATGGTACAAGCTATAGTCACCATATGGTACAAGCTATAATCACCATATGTTACAAGCTCTGATCACCATATGGTACAAGCTCTGATCACCATATGATACAAGCTCTGATCACCATATGGTACAAGCTCTGATCACCATATGGTACAAGCTCTGATCACCATATGGTACAAGCTCTGATCACCACATGGTACAAGCTCTGATCACCATATGGTACAAGCTCTGATCACCATATGGTACAAGCTCTGATCACCATATGGTACAAGCT
>JAUUEB010423521.1:0-12004 GCA_032362205.1 Clione limacina
TATAGGGTGATTAGGGCGTTGTCACAAGAGATATAGGGTGATTAGGGCGTTGTCACAAGAGATATAGGGTGATTAGGACGTTGTCACACGAGATATAGGGTGATTAGGGCGTTGTCACAAGAGATATAGGCTGATTAGGGTGTTGTCACAAGAGATATAGGGTGATTAGGGCGTTGTCACAAGATATATAGGGTGATTAGGGCGTGACTTATCACAAGAGATATAGGGTGATTAGGGCGTTATCACAAGAGATATATAGTGATTAGGGTGTGGCTTTTCACAAGAGATATATAGTGATTAGGGGGCGTGGCTTATCACAAGAGTTATAGGGTGATTAGAGCGTGGCTTATCACAAGAGATATAGGGTGATTAGGGCCTTGTCACAAGAGATATAGAGTGATTAGGGCGTTGTCATAAGAGATATAGGGTGATTAGGGCGTTGTCACAAGAGATAAAGGGTGATTAGGACGTGTCTTATCACAAGATTTTATTTTATTAATTCCTTTTCCTCAACTGCTTTACTTAATGAATTTAACAGATTATGACACAATTGAAGATTTTGATGGCCAAAATTGATTAAAATCCTACAGGGCTGCCAAACGTATATAGTCTATATTTAAAGTAATTCATTATACAGCTTAAATCATAACAGTTTTTATACTAAATAGGTTAGACGAATGTCACAAAAATAGAACAATACTCAATACTTCATATTCTACTATTGTAAGCTATGTAAGCCTTGCAAATTATGAGAACCATTATCAACATCAGCAATATACAACACAATCAGTAAAAACTAAAAAAAAACTCTCAAAGTAACCAAAGTAATTTTAATAGAATGTATTAACTTCTCATTGCATCCCTCACATACATGATTTAAACAAAATATCAATAATAAACAACATCTGGCTCCAGGCATCAACTACAAATACAGGTTCAAATTATTTGACATGAGAAATCCCACAGTCATAGAATAAATACTGTTGATAGTAAAAAAAAAGCCACTAAAGCCACTGCTATGATAGGATATTTTATACAAATATTAAAATATTACAGATAACTATACCAAGTGTTTGTCTTGTTCAAAAAAACACAGTGCTTGTTATAGCATTGTCAGAAAAGACTGACAAGATTCCTTAGACAAATAGAACAAGTAACAACTTATTAAATTCAAAATATTTCTAGATTTATTGTCAAGAATATGCTCGACATTATTTGGTTTTGGTAGGTTTAGGTTACCACTGTGGTAGAATCCTTTCTTATTTACATTGTGTCAACTTTTTAGGTCCTAACAACTATGCCATATCTGATGTAAATCTGCTTAAGGACACAGGCATGCGCCTTCGAGATAAGAACAAGTTATAGGCATTACAAAACAGATAGATAACTTGTAAACACCAATGAAGAAAACAAAAGCAAACCTAAAAGAAGATTTTTTAATAAACTTCAAAAGTCATAATTTTTGTGTTTTTAATTCTTTAGCTATCAGTTTCCACTGTACAATTATATACAAAAGAGAGGCTGGAAATCATAAATTTTAATCCTGAAAAAGCTGAATGAAGATTCAACTACGAAAGTGTAATTGCGACACCAGAAACTATTCCCAGAATAATCACCTAAAGATGTCATCATTTCTATTTGTGATTTCCATCTACACTTTATGAAAAAGAACTAATGTATTGTTTAGTTGAAGATATTTTCAATCAGAACCTTGCCTCAGCTAAAATGGAATGACTGAAAAAAGCTGAAAGAGAAGAAAAATATATAGAAAGTAGAATCAATCAACTTATTTGTCTTTAAAAACAAATCATGATTCAATGTGAGTATAAAGCATTTTGGAAAAGAATGAAAGTCAGGCAATCAAATATGAAGAAAACACTTTTAAAACAAAACTGTATCGGTGGATAAAATAAGAGTATCAGTAAACTCAAATGTATAGTAAGAGGCCCTTCTGCAGCATGGCAACTATATTTCTAAACATTTTGAGAAAAGAACAGAAAGACAAAAACTTTCAAAATAATAAAATCATACAAAAATGGTTGTATTATCACAAAACATGAATTTTTTTTTTCATCTTAGGGTTGATGGTGCGCAGGCCTACTTTAATTTCAACACTATCTTTGTGTCAAAAATTACAACATGATTTTGAAATACAGCCTCACATTATAATAGATTACAGCATGAAGAAATTCAAGGTTGCGCTTAGCTCCACTACAAAGACATCAAGGTCCAAACATTTGACAATAAATACTGTTTCAAGCTGCATTTGAATGCATTATTTTCAACAACTAAACAACTAAACGTAGAAATTGAATACAGCTTGGATATATCACATGATTATTCTAGACAAACAGTACAGTCTGTATTTTTCTGACATTTAAACCATGGACAATAGATTCATGTTTTTCCTTTGTTAAAGTTTTAACCCTTTCCTCTTAAACAAAAGCCCAAATAGTTCAGACCATTTTTCTCAAAATTGAGTGTTATGTGACATTTGCTTTTCCAAGTTTTAGAACTGTGACCTGTGAGTGCTTCAAGAACCTCTTAAGCAACTAACATTTAAATAATTGTAAATCCCATTGAGCTTCCTCCAAAGGGAGAGAAATAAATAAATGTCATTATTAGTAACATTATAACCCCAATATAACATGAGTGATTGGAGCTAACACAGTATGTGACTTTATAAAGACAAAATGCAGTTGAGGAATGAACGATCAATTTCTAGATAACCCACTGACTAATATAACACACAATGCATATCATGAACAAGGATTATTGCGCACAGCTCTTTAGTTGAAACAAAAGAAATGGAAGAAAACAGTCTTACCCAAAAAGGTTTAGAAAGAGACATCAATCTTCAGCAGATAGCCAGCACAAGGGTGTTCCAGGGAATTATTATCTGTATTCCCTATTGAAAGAACTGGTTCCCAATCGTATCCGAGATATAATGCTGATGCTATAACATATAAATCTAGAAGGGGAAGATTTTTGAAATGCATCTGACTGCATTGAGCAAAGCCAAAAAGAAAGTTGAAGAAGTTGCCAAGGACACAAGATGCATGAAATGTTTGAAATTTAATAATAGTAGTGGGAGGAATAATAGTAGTGGGCGAAAATAAGTACTCAAGTAGCCCAAATAATAGGAGGGGTGGCACGAACGAAACAAAATCCCGGAGATTTCCGAAAATCGTCGATATGTGTACTAAAATGGCCATATCTTGGTTAAATATCTATCAATTTTGACAAATTTGTGTCATATATAAGGAAAGAAGATCATCTAAGCGATAGTGTCATAAATATATTAGAAAATTGAAGATATCCGTCTTAAAACTCACGAAAACTGTTTCTCAGGAAAATCCGAAAAAATGGCGATAGGTGTACTAAAATGGTCATATCTTGGTAAAAAATCAACTGATTTTAATTAAGTTGGTCTCAAATGAAAGAAAAGATGGTCCTCTAAGCGACAAAGTCATGAATCTATCGCAAAACGGAAGATAATTCCTATAATTCACGAAAACAGAGTCACGATACCTCAAAAAAATCGGCAGATTTTCCGTAAATTACTCAGAATTAATAATCGTAGTGACCTGAATAAGCATCGTAGTTCTGTGCATTTTCCTCACAAAACAATAATCGTAGGACTATGATTATTAGGGTCTTGATAGTAAGGTCTATCATCAGTCAGGTTTTGTTTTAATATAGGTACTCCCTGCTTACTCAGACAAGTGGACTTGTAGTCCATTTAAGAGCAAACTAAAATACTAATCTTTGTGACGGTGAGTGATTTCACACTTATCTTTTATACTTTTCGCTGTTCCCTTTCCTTAATTAGAGGCCACTATCAGGTTTCAGAAGGTATTATACCGCTTGCTATAGTGCCTGCTACAGTTGTAGAGTAAAAATAATATGGTAAATCAAGAATAGTGGTCTTTGGGACAGGCTTTTGTTATATACAGGTGGTCGACTATTTATTTTTAATAATCTGCATGAGTTTTAAAATCCTTAAGTTACTCAAAAGATAATGTGCATGCTTATATCTTAAATTTCAGGCATCAAGCTGCAAAGTTTCAAGTCATAATTTTGCAGCTTTTTTTAAAAGCAAATCTATGACTTTAAACTTTGCAGTCAAATGTGTACATCCCTTTTCTAAACAATAGAAATTGGTTCTAAAGATGATCACATATACATATAATATATTATATTATATCAATATTATTAAACATGAGACTTTGATAAGTCAGTTTTGATAGGCAAATTCATAAAGAAGACATGAGCTTGACTCCTATATAAATAGGTGGTGGGCAGTGTTGAGTTGGGATTTAAAATCATGAACAATATTCATAAAAAACAAAGATGAGCAACAAAATTACAATAAAATCACATATATTTTGATGGCCTTTAGTACATACATTGTCTATTCCAAAGAAAAAAAACATTAGAAGAAAAACTTACGATAAGTTAATGATACAGCTAAGACAACGGTAACATTCAACAACCTAGAACTCAAGTCATAGGTCAAGGTCATATGGTTATGAAATATTTAGAAATAAGCATCACAATGGGTCACATATCACAAATATATAGGAATAAAAATAGACATTTCTGTTAACAAGAGCTTGCATAATCTTACAGAACCTGTTTCTCCTGCAAAAAAATCACAGATTTGTTTAAAATAAATAGCATATCAAGATACTTTTAATTTGAACACAATTTATCAAGACAATCTGATATTGTGATATACTAAAGGAAGCTCTAAGGTCTGTGTGTTGAAGACTTTATGCTGACTTACTGATACAATAACATGAGTTGTCAAGTCACAATACCATTATATGCTAGTCAAATCCACAAGATGTTGGGACTTTCTCAGCCTGATCTATATCTACTGCATTACACACTGGCAATAAAATTTGGTCCACAAGATCACAGATGAAAAATATCTCAAACTGAAACAATAGATTTTGCATTGGTTACAAGATTCTTTTCAGTCAATCACATGTCACATACATAAGACTTTATGTCTTTTCATAACTTTATCTAAATCTACTTTGCTAGACTTTATGTCTTTTCAAAACTTTATCTAAATCTACTTTGCTAGACTTCATGTCTTTTCAAAACTTTATCTAAATCTACTTTGCTAGACTTTATGTCTTTTCATAACTTCACAACAGTAAAAACCTATGTACCCAAAGAGAGAAAAGCTTTATACTTGACTTGTTAGGTTGATTTTATCTTCCCAGGTTATCAGCTTCTGTCACCTTTTATTATTGTCTATTCAATTTCTTATTAATTCATTTAACATTTAAAGTCATACATTGGCCTGTGAGCATTATATCATACATACTGTAGGGAAAGGATTTCATTGTGCTCAAAATTAAAGATATCTAAAGAAAGTATTCTTTATATCAAACTTACAAAGCTTCTAAAAATGTGTCTAATTTTCTTAAACCACAAGCCATAAAGTATAAAAAGCTGACAGGGGATGAATTTTGATTTTCTGATCATTATTTAAAGCCAAGCCAATTTTTAAGTTCAACTTTTTTTCAACCTTACACATGATTTTCTTAAAAACTGATGGGAAAATGCTCTTTAAATTGATCAACATAACTAGTGAACGAAAGAGAGAGATCAACATATCTATTTATAGAATTATCGATATCCTAAATAAGATTCAAAAGTGTTGAAACTGACCTTTTTTTATTAAAAAATTGTGGAGTAAAAAAGAAAAATATATTTACAATTATAATTAATTTATATTAGTTATTGAATACATAACTAACAAAGCTATTCTTAAGATACGATTTTTTTATATCACAAAAATGTACATAGTAAGTTGGAAAACAATCAACAAATTTATAAGAAAACCAATGATTATTTTCTTATACGTCTTACATCATCATCAGTCAAATAATAAGTATGATAAATTAAAATTAATACTTCATTCATTTCAGGGCTTTTCAATTATCAACTTCAAAAACACAACAAACAAAATGAAAACGTAAAAAGTCAAGAATCTTTTGGCGTGGTATTTGCAGGAGAGTGTCAAATGCATATGTAGATATACAATCAAACTCACTTCAACCAAATGAGCTTAATCTGGATTTTTTACAGGACAAAAACATGACTCCATTTTCTCTTTTTATTTTTGTTCTTTTTAAACCAAACTTTTTTGCGCTTCCTAAAGTGATTGGTTTAAACAAATAAAACATTACTTGCACCTTAAGAAAATATTGTTGATTTTTAAGTACAGGAATGGAAAATGTTGTGGATGAATTCAAAATTATTGTCCAATTACCGTAAACATGTTGCATAATATTGCACTTGAAATAGGAAGAAAACATTCAAGATAATAATAAAATTAAATGAGTCCAATGTGAGGTTACAGTCACTTCCAGACATACAAATTCTTTGAATATAGTTTTGTTAAATAAATGATCTAATTATTTATAAATTCTGACAATTAATAATTTCACTAACAAGGATATAAATAAATTAATATAGAAAGTACATATTCCCAATGAGCAGTCAACTACTGACCTTCTCAGATCTAGTATATTCTTTTTAAAAGAAACACTACACATACACACTAGCTATTTATAGTATTTGAGAATAGCTGAGCAAGAATTCCTCTAGAATACCTTAATTTATGTTTACATTTTTATATGCAAATGGCACATTTAGAGATAGAAAATGGCGATTCTTTGATTTATGTGAGAAATGTTGGTGTTTTAGATTGATACCAATTAGGTAGCCAAAACAAAGAAAGCATGATCATATACTTCTCATTACAAATAATATAAGTACCTAATACATAGCATTAACCTATCTATACAGATTCAAAGACACAAATGATATTAAAGGGAAGAAAACACATCAACAACAATTACTAGAAATAATTTGACAAAATATTAAAATATTGCTGCATTCAAATTTCATCCAACTCTTGCATCACTGTCTTGGATTATCACAGGCAGTTGTAATTATCTCTTGGAGAGAAACATTCATAGATAACAAGAACATGCTATGACATTTAATGCGCAGTTCGAATCCTTAGAAAAACAGAAAAACCATGTTTATTTAGGTGCAGAAAAATTCGTTCTTCAAAAAAATGACATTGAAATAGTTATTTTCTTAGGACATGACATAATAGGAACATTCTAAATATTCATCAAAGCTATGTATGCTTAACCACTAAAACTTGTTTATTTATTGTTTTAGTAAATATAATTACTATTGAGACTGTTACTATTTTTCTAGTATTTTGGGAGTTCAAATGTAAATTCATCAGAGTCAATTGTAGAAGGAATTGTAAATCAAAAACATTTCACATCTTATAATCAAGATGGCAGATCAGAATGTAATTCTTATCAAGGTAAAAAAAAATGCAATGCATAAAAATGTTGTATGTCTTAGGTAGCTCAATAAGACGTATGTTTTAACATATGTCTTATTGAGCTACCTATTTCCAAGTTACTAGTGTACCATTCATCTAGAATAATGTTTGCAGCAGATGTTTTGTGAGGTTGTTTTAATATAACAATATTGGAGAGGAGGGCTAAGCTATTCTGACACATTGCACGTACAGGGTTACTCTTTGCTTGACTCAACTTTCTACCATAATGAACAAGAACAACTGTAAATAATCTTTATATCAGTGACTACAGTGTAGTAGAAAAACTAAACAATGCTATATATGCTTTAACATCTACTTGTACTTAACACTTTAAACAAGATATATTGAAAGTGGAAAAGGTTAAGTTCCCCCTCCCAGTGAAATGGTGAAAACCACATTTGGGACTAATATCCAGATCTAGAAGTGAGAACAAGATAAAGATCATGGATTTCCATTTAAAAAATCACCATAAAAACATGAAACTTGTGCCTGTATAGTAGCTTAATAAGAAAAAAAACGCATGTATCAATTTCAGAAAGGTTCAGTTGATCAATGTCTTTGAGTCTTCATCTAAACTTTTAACACTTTCACGACTTTGGGAACCTGTAATGGACGTCGGTTGTTCCACTTTCTCTGAACCTCTCCAACTGCTGAACCAACCTGACACTGCAGACTTAGCTGAAGTCAATGCACCACCTGAAATTGATTACAGGTTAAGATAACATGAGATATAACTTTATTTCCATTTCTGCCATGTTGTTTAGTATTCCACACTTATTAACAGGAAATAGCAACATAATGATATAATACATAAGTTAAGCCTATTCAATTTTTGTATACCTCAAACATTCTGATTAATTATTCATCCAAACAACTGTTCATTGAAAAATCAACTTTAGAATAAAGGAAAATGCTGCTATCAGGTTCTCCAGGGTGGGGTGGGGGGAGGGGTATGACAACTAGAATCATACCACATGTGAAGTGGTCATTAATACTCAATAACATTGCAAGAAAATACAAGATTATTCAAAACTTCAATGTATCAATTCACTAAGCTTGTTTCTTTGATAAAAGGATAATTGAGGTAGATCACATTCTGTTGTTAGAAAAAAAGAAAATGCTTACCGACAGCTCTTCCTGTTTGAGCAACATATTTTCCAGTCTGCACAACAGCAGCATTTATCTTTTTCCCACGTTCAGAGTTTTGAAGAGTACTGAAATCATTTCAATATTATCATAAATAATCGATGAAGATATTGTAAGTATTCCAGACAAATTCGGGATAAGATCATATTCAGTGCTAAATATCGGAATAAAATAAAATATGTGATATACTGTTGTACAATGCTCTAAAAACTGAAAACCATTTCAATACATGTTTCAAAATGTTATTTTAATTTGCATAGGCTTTACCCCATTAAAAAAAATTGCTAGCTCAGATAATTGTCATATATTCAACTTCACTGTTTCAAAGTTAACACAAATTGGAAAAGAAAGTTTAAGAGGTACACATACAACCAGAAAAGCATTGCTGATCTGCATGAGAGGTACAATTTGTGCCATGAATAAAGATTAGAGACAAAAATACTCACTGATTGAATCTCATCCTCACATCTGTCATACTAAGATTGCCTTGGAATGGATGCCTGTAGAGAAATAAATTTCATCAATTAGAATTATATCCACTTCATGAAAAAACATAATCAATGTGTCTCTTCTTTTGCTGGAAAGGGGGTTCTAAGACATATGTAACTTTTTAACAACATAATAAATTTAAGTGCAATGTTCTTATTGCCTTTCTTTATGCAAAAAGATTCTTCGCCCATATATTTTCTCTTTGACAAATATATGGTTATTAGGTTTGCCCAAAGCACATTCACAAAACACTGTCTCCTCCCTGTGCCCCAAGCAGCATGCTTGGAAAACCTAATGGGAGAGGCTGGACTGGAATAAACAATATGAAACTATCATGCTTTATGACTTGACTCGGTACATTTACTTGAAACAAAAGCATCAATGATCTTTGCAAGACTGTTTTTTCTTCTTATCTCTGCTGTAAATTGTTACTCTATAATTAATAATTCATAAGCAGAGCCGTGTTTAAATTTGTGATATCTTACATTACAAAGTTTAATTGATGAGCTTAATTTAAATTTTTTTAATATGTAGAATTTTAAACTACTGCATATATATCCAGTGATTATACCTTGAACACTCTCTTTGAGAAAAGAATGTTAAGTGTAAAAGAATAAAATACTTAAAAACAAGTACCAATACATACCCTGGAGGAAAAACTTTTATAGCAGGATGTTTGGTTTCTGACCAAACGTGAAAATTATTTGTAGTCTTCCATGCTGAGATAAAGCTTGTGCCAAAATCCTCTAACATTTTGGGATCTAAGAAATCAAATGCATAAAACGAGTGAGTGTTTGTGAGCAACATGAATAGAAATCATAAAGAAGTACAACAAAAATGTCATGAAAAGAAGTTTTTATTAAAATGATAAACACTTTCAGTTTTCAGATCTTTAATAAATGAAACTTCAAAAGCGATAGTCTCTGAACTTGGTGTTGATTTTATTGTTATAGAAGAAAAATGAAATGATTTAATTTCAATGTATTTCTAGTTTAAAATGACTTGCAAAGTGTAATCATGCGGTCACACACTTGCAAAATCCTTACTTATTGAAATGGGTTATATTGCAAATGTGGTCACAAAATAGAGAAAAAGGAACATGAAACAAAGCTGATCTTATTAACTCTTTTTAATATTGATTTTCTAAATCTTTATCAACTTTGTCATTTTGTGAGATAGAACTATTCCATCTTTCAAAGGAGAAAGATAGCAGGGACAAATGGTGTTACACAGCTGAAGACGTGCAATGTATCTATGAGAATCAAATGGCAAAAATAATTGTTCTCTTACTCCTTCAACCACTCTAAGGCATGGACTTTTGTGTGCAAATAGGTCAAAATACAAAGATAAACTTTTTGTGAGAACACTTTTCTAGTATCTATCACATACTATCAGGAAATATATAATGAATTTATGCTGAATTGACTCACCATCATTGATAACAGTTGCTAATAATGAATTCAGATAATGCCTGAACTGTGCACGAATCCATTCATCACTGCCCTCCCATTCTGAAAAGAAATAGACATAAATTTATGGTTTTAGGCTAGCGTGCTACAATGAGACAAGCAAGGAATGAATATTGTCTGCAATATTGTTCACTATCTAATTGGGTCCAGTACTATTGATCTTCAATGACTTGTATTTTAAATCTTAGGTTTTTTAATGCTCAATTTAGCTAACAAACCAAATATTATATGTCTATGTGAGCAGTTGTAAACAAAAATCTTTTCAAGATTACATGTCATTGTTAAACATTTCTTTATTATTTTGTGTGGAGGTTGAGATCCTTTCTTCTTTGAACAGCACAAATCTATTGTAGATTTTTGAGCCCATACTTTGTCCCAATGTCACAGCAGATGAAATATCAATCAAGTGGCTTTACAGTTTAATGAACTAAAAACCTAGCTAGATATCTTACCTGTACCATCAAAAGTACCAAGCTTTTCCTCAGTCACAGTTTTCACAAGATAATCTGCAAATCTCAAATCTGCAGTGGTCAGACTTAAGTGACGTTGAAGCTCCCTGTCTCTTATCTCAACTTTGCCATCATCTACCTATAGATACACAATAAAGTTCTGATTATTTTTAATTAAAAAAATCAATAACATACTGAGGAATTGCAAATTAATAGCTTTAACCTTTTTTTCCTAATATGCTCAATTTCTGGAAAGGTCGGAAAAAAAACACCAGAAGTGGGATTCCAACCCACGCCAGTCTTCTCGACCAGACTGCCCTTGTAGCCAGGGCAATGCTTTTAAGGACTGCACTTTAACGTACAGAGAATGCTGATCATTTAAACTCAATATGCACCGTATGAGGTACACAAGTCACTTGACTCTGAATTTCATAAGGTTGACAATGGAGAGATTACACATTGGAGTTGGCTCTGTGAACACAGGCCAGGAAAGCTTACTAAGTAAAAGCATTGCCCTGGCTAGATGGGCACTCCGGTTGAGAAGTCTGGCGTGGGTTTGGTGATGTAATTTTTACGACTTTTCCAGATATTGAACATTTAAAACTCACAACACTACTAAAAATAACAATAAGCTTTAATCCTATTTGCATAAAATGTTACCAGTCAAAATAAACTAATGATGAATAACTTAATGATCAAAGGAATGAAAAATTCATACTGAAGTTGTTTTAACGTTAAAAAACTATTTTTTTGCCCTTTTTTATCCAAGCTGTCTGGAACTCATGGGCCATTTTTTGGATACAAACTTATATCAAAACACCTTAAAAATGTTATTCGTATATGCCTTGTTAAACAGAAATTTGATAATTTTTTATAAGTTATACCCAATTAAAGTTAAGCCATTTTGAGAGTTACTGAGTTAAGTTTTCAAGATGGGGAAAGTTTTTGATATATAGTTATTCTTTTATGATAATATTGTTCTGTAAGACTCTGGCAAGTTTCCATGCGCCGTTTGTCGCTCTGGTGCGGGCAGCAACTCCATATTTTGTAGGGGCTGCTCT
>JAUUEB010423632.1:0-12002 GCA_032362205.1 Clione limacina
TCTCTCTCTCTATTTATCTCTCACACACACACACACACACACACACACACACACACACACAAACACGCACATACACACACACGCACGCACACACACACACACACGCAAATAAACTCACACACACAAACACACGTACATACCTTTTATCCTTTCTTTTCCCATACATCAAGTAGTGTGTATCAACCTATATTTTATTATTTTTCCCAATTGTTAACCAAATTATATTCGCATGTCCAAATTATATGTCAAGTACAACTTTCTATGTTGAATACACCCGACAGTTTTGCGATATATTGACAAAAAACATTCCAACAACAAAAGATGGTACAACGCATCCTATTTCTTCGTGTATGATAATATCTCTAAAGTGTGTCGAACTATTCATCTCACAAGTGTATGTTTAATGTTGGGCTGAGAATTCCTTTTCTGAAAGCAAAAGTAAACAATACCGCAAAATGTTATTCAAAAATACATAAATTGTATCAATACATTGTCGTTCTCTATTAAGGGTTGGATAATTATGTTCTTGCATTTAAAGTGGTTAAGAGTCGTTGGTAAAACATCCGCACTCTTTGTTATAATATTTATATTGTTATGTCATTGTGATTGTTAGATTTTAAAAGGAGGGAAGGTTTGCTGTACCTATTAATTTATTTATATTTTTAGCAATTCCATTAATGTAATGTACTGCACTTATAACATACAATGAAGGTTACCCTCCAATATCGTTTACTCTGAAAAGCTATGTAAGAGACATTTAAGGGCCAAATAAAACTTTATCCTAGTGCACATCAAGAGCTCATGCCGACCTTGGATATAATGGCATATATGTATTCCTAGGATACACTTATGTGCATTACTTGGTATGCTCTAGAACGATAGAATGTGTAAGATGGAAAAAAATAAGTAAGGAAAAGAGGGAGAATTTTGCTATTGTAAGCGTTTATCTGTGCATATTATGAAAGCCTGATTTAATGCCTTCATGACTTTGTTCTTGGCTTAAACCAATGCCCTTAGACAGTAGTCGAATGTCCGGGTTTTATAGGCTGAATGGGAAAGAACGCTCGGTTGTTAAACCGAAACTAGGTTTATAATTGCCGAATTGGACTTTATACTGGTCATATATATTGATAAAAGTGGGTACAAACTGGTATGTAATATATACTTATTTTCAACCTCATGTGGTGTAATGGTTTAAGCGTCTTTTTATACGGTAGACGATCCGGGTTCGAACCCCATTAAAAACATAATTTAATTTTTTTTATAAATTGTAGAATAGAAAGTTGTACTAAGTCAAGTGGGGTTTAACTTCTCAAAATACCTCACAGTCGCTCTGTTTCAATGCGAGAGGTTGCGAGAGTTAGCGACACCATCTTGAATTTATCCCAACCGAGCAGCTTTTTCTCGCGTGCGTTTTATAGAGCACTTGCAATTTTCCAGAGCTACAGAATTCACCGTTCAAAGAACTGTAATATACGCACTATGAAATACTCATTACGTATTTGTGTTTGTTTTTTTGATGGATTGTCTTGATCAAAGACGTGAGAGCCTCTTGTTTGACTGCGCGTGTCTTTCTCATGCTTACAAAGGGGGGATATGCGTCCGGTATCTAGTAGTAAAAATATAACGCCTTCAACAAATATTTAGAGTTAGATTAATACTGATTATTTTGATAAGAGTAAATGATCAATTGTAGTATGTAACAAATCTCGTAATTAAGAAGGTTATACGAAGCTATACGTATCATAAGACAACGTCTGGCCAAACAGACAAATAATTCTAGTAAAGGTGCATATCTAGGGGGACATGGTATAATGCCCTCCCTCCAATATTAGGGAAAGACGAAAGAATGCCATAGATTTTCTCAATGTTCACCTAATTTTCAAAAATGCCCCCCCCCCCCACTTGAGAAATGTCGTTCCCATTTAAAAATACTAGATACACGCCTGATTTAGTAGTAAATGTGTAAGTGATATGGATTACACTTGAAACCACTTGTATTAACTTGTATACAAGATAGATATCAAGGCCAATACACCTATCTTTAAATAGAAACATAGTTAATATGGACTGGTACTGATCACTTACCTTCATTGAAAACATAATTCTTCCAAATAAAGCGTTCATCATAATCATCTCTATTAACACATATCATTGATCACTAGAACTGTTTTTCTTACATAACAACAGTGATATACTTGAAATATGATCATACTATTAACCGAAACTCATACTATTAACCTAAACTTATACTCATATTTAGGATAACGTGAAACCGAGATATCCACATAAGTGAAACATAAGCACGCGTGCATTGAAATCTGACATGTTGACAAAATTTTCAAAGAGCCGTTTACTGACTTAATTAATTCACAGTTTTGTGTGTCATCGCTGATATGGTATATCATAATGGCAATAGACCAGGTTTTGAGCAGTTAGTCAGGATTTCGGTATGCATATTTGGCATGGTGTACGGTAGCTATTTACATAATATGTTTGAAGTTTCAATGTCAAAAATGAAATATGATATGTTTGATTACCGAATTCCATAAACAGATGTTAACGTAAAACGACGAAGCATAATGACTACGCAAATACCTGGACATATTTTCACATACAAGTATGCTTAATCACATGGACACATGGTATAATTAATATTTTGATGATGTATATATTATCTGAAATATTGATACAGTGTCGCTTCCTCGTTTATTAATGAACACATACGGAAATCGGGGGGAGTAACATCATTTAGACTCAATATTTCAGAAACAGTTACTTTTACATGTTTTGTCAGTTACCGCTCAATTGGAATATGTTATGAAATAAAGAAACCGGACCCTTTTGATGCGAATCAAACGGAAAAAAATCAACAACAAATGAACAAATACGCACGGACGGAGAACACCAAAAACTAAGTCATCGGAATGTATCGGAAATTGTTTGAAATGAAAGCTTTTATCGAGACGATTACAAATATGTTATTATTTTCGCTACAACAATCAGTTCCCAAGTAATTGGCCCAGCTTAACCAGGGTCGTCATCGAACATCGAGAAATTAAAAGAGACGAATTCGATAAAAACCATTTTGGTTACTTTTGGCAACTTTTACGTGAATAATTGTCCACCTTCTTCGTTAAGTGCTCACCCTATAGTAATGCATATGGTTATTTAAAGCAGCAATCATCAACAACCCCCCCCCCCCGACAACTACTGCCATCTCCATATAATGAAGTTATCCATGTATTCAATGCTTCTTTGTACATCGACTGTTTGACTGTAATCAGTGTTGGACACCTAATAGGTTCAGTGTTATTCTTTGTATCATTTACAGGGGGAAACTACTCTATCTGGTAAAAGGAAGAACGTGACATTAACAGTCAACTGTGTCAAGGCATGTCAATGTCAATGTTAAGTGTCAAAGGTATAATCCACAAAGTTTCCAATCATCACGTTTTGTTGACTAAATGGCACCTGATATTATGTCCACATGTTTCTTACTTTTGACTACTGAATGTGACGGTGAAATTGATAGAGATTACCACCGTTAACGAGATGTTATGTTACACAGATATATATCAAATGCACCTATTAAAAGAACATGTAAAGAAAAGATTTGTTTCAGTCATCGGCTATGCAAATATAATTAACTATAATTTCGGGTCGCTCCGCTCCCTCAATTTGTCGTTGTTAATACCAAAACGCCTATCAAAATGAACAAGTGTTCGGAAGTTTGTAACATACGTATCTGTTTTAGTAACCGTTCAAAATACAAATAACGATTTGTCAATCGGACTCGGATTGAAGAGGCAGTTAGCCAAAGTCAATAATATGATTTTTTTTAAACCTAATTGGTGCGCGGTGACTTCGGCTAATGATGAACAAATCACATACCTGAGTTTCCTTAGTCAATGGCAAGAATAATGAGTTTTTATGCCTTAGATCCATCATTACTGTCCAAAGTGTCACACTATGATGGTCTACAACAGTTACGTAGAGTCTGAATGACAGCTCATTATACTCTCTACAGGTAGAGGATGTAAAGACAAATAGAAAGATGTCACTTTTGTCATCTCAAATGTGGGCCTGGGTTGTCTAAATATAGTAACATTGTCGAGGTGAGAAGAGGGGCTACATTTGTATAAGCACTTTGTCCTGCTGCTCTAATTGGCGAACCCTTTGAGTTAATGTTTTAAAAAGGTCATGGAATTTAAAGTCGGGTATATGCATATTGCAATATTGTTGAGTTAAAGGGAAGTTAGTGTAGGCCTTATATGTTATACCGAGGAGGGCGAAAAGGTCGCTTAATAAAAGTGTTGAGTTATAACAGATGTCCTAAGGATACAACGTAGAACATACAAACTGTACACACAATGTTACATCGCTTTTCTTGTGTGGTTGTGAAATTTCAAATGATTTCAATAAATATATTGAATAATACTACATCATTCATCATTGTCCATAATTATGAAGTGTCATCATGTATATTTAACACAAACCAGAACCAGTTCGTGTCTATGGATCTATACAAATATGCAAAAACCATGACTTTCACCGAAAACTGCACTAAAACAAGGTCATTTCAATTAGTAATGGTCTTTGGATATGACCAAGGCCATCTCTAGATGGAATAATCTATTTCGCAATCTCAGACAGACACTATTCATTACATTTGAAGAACACAATCTTTTTACTTGAGACAAGTTACAAGAGCGACTCACACCGCACCCTATGACATCAGATAATTATTGATAGGATTAGGAAATGAGTTGGGGTAATAGGACTGTCTCATAAGACATATTGTTCTCGCAGAAACAAAACATAACAAATTAAAGCTAACTTCCATCGTTTGTTTTAGCTGATGTTGCTATCACTCAGGCGCGTATCCAGGGATTTGTAAAAGGGGGTGCGGCAACCTTGGATATTATCATACCAATAAAAAAATTAGATTAGTTAAAAATTGTGCCTATTCAGAGCCTTTCAAATCTCAAATGGGGGAATTCCCCCGTGCCCCCTGTCACTGTTAATCAAACCAGTCGTCGCCCTTTTGTTTTTATGAGTTAACAAGAAATAAATAGACCCCACCAGCAAGACATGTCGCTGGGAGTGAGAAGCCTCAGGTCAGAGCACCCACCAGAGAGCAGAGACAATATCACCAAGGCCACAATAAACATGTGGGCAAATATTAAAGAGGATCAAATAAAGCCTTGAAATAAGTGAATAACAACATGTTAACCCCGAAATATATCAACGTATGTTTATTGTATGTAAACTCCTGTGCATAAATACTTTGGTTATATAAATAAGCAAGACCGTAACGACATAGAAGAAGAGGATGAGGAAATATTTTTTTCTCTTGAACCTGACACCATTCATTTAAAACACACATGTGTTTAATATTCTGAATAATTAAGGTACTGGCTCTTAATGCTTTCAACGTTTACGCTTAGACATCAACATGCACAGAAGAACGGGTATACAAAAAAAATTGTTATGGTGAAAAGACATGAAGAAAATGAATAAACCAATAATCATGTTATTTTGCATATTAGATAGGTTACATGTATATGAATGTGCAATAAAATTAATATTACAATTATCAGTAGATAAGGTTCAAACAAAAACAGACATACAACAAATTGAAGAAAGTAATAATTTACCATGATCGATTACGTTCTATAAATATTACATCACCTATCATTAAAAATAAAAAAAATAAACTGTTTAATAGTAAGTTAAGCGTATATTTGGTTGGAAAAAAGAATATATTTATGATATCTTAAATATCTTAAAGCTCAATTTGAGAGTATTTTAATGAGCGAGGATTGGCACTTACAAGTTGAAATTTGAACAGCTAAAAAGGTAGGAAAACAGTGAAAACCATTCACATGTACGTACCATAGAAGAGGTAAAAGTAAAAGTATATTTCTCCATATCCCGCTGCTACAAACTGAGCATAAAATGTATCAGTCGTAATAAACAAATTTAAACTTTTAAACAAACATTTAAGCAAATATTCCAGCAAATATTCAAACATACTTTAAGTGAACTCTTGAATTCAACAACTAATAAATTGTATGTTAATAGGACATTTTGTATGAAGCCATTGTGTCTATTTGAACATACGGGTTACAAAGCACACCGGATGCATTATGTGACACTAAACACTCATACACACTTTTATTTATTTATATACACCTATATTGAAACTGCTTGCACTGAAATATCAAATAATGGGTATAAAATACGCAAACAAAATGGCAATGCGCTGGAAAGATAGCATATGTCAGTTCCCTGCCTATTGTACACAAACAAAAGAGATGTCTCTTTGATTGCTAGGGAACATTCTGCCCTCAGATAACAGACATGTACATATACACAGGGGACAGGCTCAGACAAAGACAAACCAATAAAGATGCTATCAGAAACAGGGAGAAAGTGACCTTTTGTGCTGTCGTAAAAACAAGAATTGTATTAGTACTATTTGATAGAAACACATGCGCAAACAAGAGACACATAGAGAGGGGTGTTCAGAAATCGAAGAATTATTTTGCCCTAAACTGTTAGAAACTTGTACTGCTATGGTTACTTTAAAGGGGGAAAACTATCCTTCTAGATGATCGCGATAAAAATAAGACAAACGCATTTTCTTTAGACTTGGTGCAATATGCCCTTGTGAAAACTCATACTGTTGATTCGCGAAAAGGACCTTGCAAAAATAATGCTCTACATTTTCAAACATCTAATAATTCAGGTAAAACAAACAAATGTATAAAGGCAGCAAGTGAACGTAATAAGTTGATATGCATCCATTAAAAACTGTATACAAATATCATATAACAATATAACGAAATAGAAGGGTTATTACGGTTTTGTTTGACACAATTTTATAAGAATCGGACGACTGGTTACTGATTGGCAACAGGAAATGCAACAAATCTATTTGTTGACAACTTGTGTGAAATGTAGATAAACACTTTTCCTGTCACTGTGACAAGAACCACTTCCGGCTGTCAATCAGCGACAGTGAACGGGGATTATTTTGTAATGAAAATTACATATGAAAAACAGAAAATGATATGATAATTGGTTTTGAATACAATGGGTAACACTTCTCAGTTATGCAATTCCCAAAACCACAAGGGCCACCGTAGATATATTTTATAGTAAATAGACACAGAACGGAAACGAAACGAATGATATACAGTATTTTAACTCCGTGACGTCACATATTGCTGTATTTGTCATTGTTAGAAATTGTTTAGACCTTGTGGATCAGGGGCTGATAAGGAAGTATTTATCTTCCTCCTTTCAAAGAAAAATTGCAACAATAATTATTACAAAAATATTACATACATGAGGCAGAGGTGAATCTTTCATAGTTTCTTCATATATTTTTTTAGCTTTTGAACATACTCTTATATATCTTAACATAGATAGCCCAATTTGATGATACATATATTCAAATAATATGTCATGCTGTAACATTAGAAAATGTTTATAAGGAAAAGATACTGAGAATTTTGACACAAATCTACAGTAAATCGCGAATATTGATATATATTTCGATACAATGTAAGCTAACTTATCTATTATATCCTTTACGAAATATATTTGAAAGTATTATTTTGAAAAAAATATAACGGTAGCACCTTTTTATATATAATGAATATCAATTATCGAGACAAAGAGATCAGATAAAAATGTCTTATCCACCAACCCTCAGTAAACCCTATTGTTACTTCAATATTGTCCTTAATGCGGTAATCCCCCATTCAAGTGACCAATAGTCATTATCATTGCGCATGCCTGGAATAACAGTGAAGCACTCAACCTTGATTTGAGGCCACAACCCGTCAATGGATCTACTTGTGATCTACTATAATCCTAAAACTAACAACACCGATATACATATATATGATACAGATATACCCATATGTTGTTTAAATCAGTGTGGATTTCTCGATTAACTTGAGCTCTCAGATATAGATAACTTTGATTCAGCACAGATCAATTTCGTAATTTCTCAATGAAGCTCTACTTTTACTTATTAACTTCATACTTGAGAACACCTTGACCTTGATATCACAAAAATAATTAGAATATTATGTAAGGAGAAACTACTTTGAATAAAACTACTCACGTTTAAAATTCGACAAACTGTTTTTCTCAAATATTCTTTGTTTGTATTGGTAAATCGATATGAAAGCTAAAAGATTATAATATATGTAGAAAAAATTATTGCAGATTGTCTTTAGATTACAAGATAATTGGATTAGCAAATTTTAAAGTTCGCTAAAAGAAAAGCGGTAACTCAATGACGACAAAAGGTAAAACATCGTAATATTTGTATTTATTTTCATATGTTAAATTGTCTGCGTGTAATTGTAGATATGTTATTGTATGTTTGCATGTTTTCATGTTTATTCTTGTTTTATTTGCGGGCATGTGCGTGCGTATTAGATACAACCATTTCCATGATTGTTTTGTGTTGAAAAAATGTACATGTATGTTTTTACTAGATTACTATGAACATGATGTATAATTTCTATTGAATTCGTCACTTAGATAAATGTATAAATTTTCTAAGAGGATATATCGGTGGAAATTTCATCAGTGCTCTTTTTTATATTAAATCAGATGGTTAAAAAAATAAATGAGGGGTGTAAAAACGCCAATGTGAAAATGACACAAATGTCTACAAAAAAATATATCCTAGAAATGTTAGCCTATATTCGAGCCATCACAGAAATTAATGTATGAAATAACACATTTCACTTAAATAGTATTCAAACCTCAAAACACCAGGATCACATTAAACCGAACATGTATCGAACAATGATACAGAAGTAATATATAAATCCATTCACAGAATCATATCAAACTGCTTGCTTATTGAACACTAATTACGCAAAACCTAATATCAGTGCGCATTGCCGAATATCAATTCCACCAAAGCGCATTAAAACGCTTACTTATCGAACATTGATTACCCGAACATTAATAAAGTAAATCAGTTTCACAGTATAAACACCAATCACACATAAGAAGTTCCAAGTGAACGCCGACACTCGCAGACGTTGTACCTAGCAGCAACAACAATCCTGTGAGAATAAAGTAAGGGGAGACGACTCTACAGATTATAATGTCAGTCAGCCACGCACTGGTTGTTTGTCACCAAAGATTCTTTTTTCTTCTTGAACGCGTGCCAATTTTGTGATGCGGTCGGTGGGTTATGTAATAGGTTATCTAATAGGACTGTCTTTAGTAGTTCTTCCTGTTTCCCTGATTGTTTTTGGTGTAGTATCGATTCACTGATTGCTGTACATGGGCGTCAAGAGGGAGGGGTAAGAGGGGATATTTGCCCCCCCCCTGGATTTTTGAAAAGGTTTAAATTTTTTAGAATCTTATAAAATACACAATTTTGCAACATATTTTTCAAAATTTTCGCAGGTATATGCCCCAATGTTACCATAATTACTCTTTAAAATTTAGAAATTATATTAATAATCTACAAGAGGTCCTTAGAACGCGCTTGTTCGTTTTAATTATTTCAAAATTATTTCCTATGGACATGACCTGTATCATAAATAAACCCCATCAATTTTATCACTGACAATTTTCCTGAAATATGGTTTTGCCGTAAGATCACTTTAAATTATATATCTTTGGTCACTGAAAACCATATCTAACAGATGATCCCAAAATACAACTTTTAGCATCATTATTCCCGTTTTACCAAATGAACATCAAGCCAATGTTTGCATTGTTTTACTGTAAACGCACATAATTACGCGTTCTAAATCGACTCAAGTTATCTTGTCAAATGAGGAAGTAATGAGACAAATTCATTGGTGAGTTGATTTTAAATGTCAACTTGTTAATAAAAAAAAAGTTTCAGTTGATGTCGCGTGTGGGTTAAAAAAAATTCATATTGAGTGATGACTTTTTAACAAAAAAATGGTGTCACTTTTAAACGAATTCTGCTCAACTGTTTTTAAACATCAGCTGTATACTGTATACTGTATATTATATACTGTATACTGTATGCACCTTTTTCTCATACCTCTGTATGCAATGATACTAATCTTTTTGTCATTTAATTGATTACAGTTGTCAAATACTAAGTATTTTGACCCAAAAGTTTTGGATCATCATCGTATCTTTATTATACTTTAAATTAATAAGAACAGATAACTTGTTATATATTGCCTTTTAAAAACCACGCATAGGTTTCAATAGGTTCCTCTGTAGCATGTGTGTCTGTCGCGCGCTAAGAAAATATGATGACGCACCATTCACGAGACACCACGGGTGAAATATTCTGTCGCTAAAAATGCTTGCTAATGAAGGTAGTTTTAAACTTCCGAATATTGTACACTACTGCAAGACTCGAAAATAGGGTTATAAACCTGGAGTTAGAGATGGTAAATTTCCGAACTTTTTATCGCAACTTTTTTGCAGCTTTTGTGAAAAATTTATGGTAACTTTTTTGGCAACTTTTTCGCAACTTTTTTCGGCCAATATTTTTGCAGACAGAGAGAAATCCTGGATATGTTTTACAATGTCACACCATGCTTGTTTTGCTCGTGGATTAAATAGCATATTAAATTATATAAATTTGAGGTTCTTACTTTTGAGCCTTTTGCTTATGTATTTATTCCAAAGAAAATATTGTGTTTACATACTTGAACTGTCCAGTACTAGGGTGTATGGTAGAAGGGGTCAATGAAAAGAAACTTTTTCTTCTTACCCTCTTCTTAAAGCATCTATCTTAATAGATTTTCTAAGTCAATGCAAATGACATTTAAATAAAATCATCAACGTTTGTCCAAACCATTGTCAGCTTCACCCAAATTTCCTTTCAACATTTCTAATCAAGCAAACTTTTCCATTATACCGTCTATCGACTTGACATTTAATGCTTTTGTGAAGAGATGTTTGATAAGGCGAAAGAGGAGATTGGGTTTCCTGATGCTAAGTGTATCGCCATGTTGTTAAGCGTGACTTACTGGGTTTGAAACATACCGAGAAACCTGAAGGAAGTTTACCAACGTATTCGTGTAAGAAGAACACCAGGCAGCCAAGTCCCGGTGCATTAACCAAAGATAAGTGCTTTAACTATAAAATTAACAGCTTAAAATTAAGTTTTGATATGAACTGCTATGCAATACACAAATATTGTAGGCCTTTCGCATTCATTCATGACTAGCGGTTTTACACGGCGTTGCTTTAGATATTCTAGAGCAGTATAATACAACTATGGCAATTTCTTTTAAAGGTGGTTATTCTATTTTCATGAATACCTAGAGAATATATATATATATTTCGTTCTACACTAACAATTACTCGTGTATAGCAGCTTGCTAATCATTGCTAATAAATGATATTGTTAAAAGCAAATAAATGGAAGTATGAGGTTTTCTAAGATGTCGGGGTATTTCATACGAAACCTATGTCTCTCTATATATATACAGACTTTGTAATGCTATTTCGTCTTACTGAGTTTGCGAATAAGAAAGCAAGTTTGCACCAGGTGCGTAGCCAGGATTTTGAAATTGGGGGGTGGCAACCTTGGATATTATCAAATCAATGACTACGAAGCGGCCAACTTTTTTTAGATATGCATAAATGACCTAAATTTGGAGCATTTTGGATTTTAAATGGGGGGAATTCCTCCATATCCCCCTGGCTACGCTCCTGGTTTACAATCTGTGACAGGCGGTTGACCTACGCCATTAACTCGTTTGCAGTTAATTTTAGATTTATTTCTATTAAGCCGATGTGACTTTGACGCGGAAATAACATTTGTATAAATAACCCTCTCTTTACAACCGCGGTTAAGCCTCTTGGCTAAATTGAAATGAATATAAATGAAACAGATGTTAAGGATGTTTTTATTTTGATCACACAGGATTTTCTGTTATTTTTTACATTTATAAAAATCAGAGACGCATGTGAAATATATGTTACAAATATATTTGAAGTGAGAATTTTCCTTG
>JAUUEB010423743.1:0-12001 GCA_032362205.1 Clione limacina
GGCAAAGTACCCGCATTCTCACCCGGCAAAGTACCCGCATTCTCACCCGGCAAAGTACCCGCATTCTCACCCGGCAACCAACCACTCAAACTAAACAAAGTTGTTGTTGGAAAGAGATACAAACTGCAGATGAAACTATATTGAAGGTATAAGTTTCAATAATGACAGAATCTTGAGGATAAAATTATATCAAAAGTAGACATCAAAATAAAAAAAATAAAGACAGCTTTAATGAGAAAATCCAAGAAATAGAAAAACAAATAGGAAGAAAATCATTATTTTATTCAATATTTCTGAAAGTACCAAAGAAAAAGTGAGGATAGAGCAAAGGAAGACATGAATACTGTGATAAACATGATATCTAAAATTGAAGAATAGGAAAGAAAACCTCAGATCTATACTACTTTGAATGACAGTCAAATCTCCAAAAAAAGAGAGTATTGTAAAAATGCTAGGAAACTTAACCAAGTGAACAGGGTTTATCAGGCTTTCCATTGAGATATTTACAAAATCGAAGGAGATTTTAGCACAATTTGTTTTGCTTTAAGAAACCCATTTAAACTATTAACAGGTTTGAATTTGGATTTTTGGAGGAAGAATGGAAAGCCTGAATATACACTGAATACGGTCGAGTCCGGTTAATGCCAATTGCTTGGGACCGACCAAGTCTCTTAGAATTAAAGAGGGAGAAATCATAAGTTTTGAAATTGTTTAAAATTAGCTATAATTCGTAGGGTTAGGGTTATAATGCACAATAGGTTTCGGACTTTGATTTATCGATAGACCTATTCCTATTAAGAATTATTTTTTACTTGAACAAAGAGGTGGGGAATCGTATTATCCCGATTCTACTGTATTAAAAAGACCTCACACCTCTCAAAGAGAGAAAGAAAAGAGACCAGCTTAAACAAAACCTCAAAGACCTCCATGATAAAGGGGAAACTAGTTGGAGGATAAGAGGACAGGACTAGTCAATGTCATGTCAACTGGATCAGGAACACCTGGCCAGGAAGAATGACAAACCAATAATAATGTAAACATCGCTAGTCAAACAAACGATGAGAATTTCTTTAAAAATATTTATTCTAATGTAGATTCACTTTTGAATAAAAGACCTGAACTTAAGCTATTTGTAAATGATAATGATCCAGAATTCATACAACTTACAGAAGTAATACATAAAAAATTAATAAAGGAGGCATAAAGTAAAGTTTGATGTTGAGTTTCAACATGAAGGGAACAACCTGTTTTACAATGAAAGTAGAAAGCCTTGTAGAGGGGTCATTGTTTTCATAAAAGTCTATTGATTCAAGGCTCTGTGAGCCTCTCAATTCCGTAGAATTTGATGAAGGTAATTGGTGTAATGTTCAACATAACTCAATATCTTTTCTGTTGGGATGTATTTTTAGAAGTTCTTCAGATAATGAAGAAGAGAGTACTGACAAGCTTGTCAAACTACTTATGAAAATGGAAGACATAAAACATAACAAAGTGATTGTCACTGGTGACTTTAATTTTCCAAAAATTAATTGGGGAATTTGGTCTACCAGATTCAAAGTTCACTGAGTGCTTACATGATTTATTCTTGTCTCAAATTATTATTGAGCCTACTAGAAATAGACAAAATCAGAAAAGTCATCTTTTAGATCTGTGCTTAACAGATGATGAGTTACTTTTTGTTTGTAATGAACACCTCCCTGCTTTAGGCAAAAGTGATCATGAAGTCTTGTTATTGAAATTAGATACCTAAGCCTATACCTACCAAAAACACACCAAGATTTAACTTCTTTAAACTGATGTAGAAAAGTTTAGAGAGTACATGTCCAAAATCAACACGACAGAGATACTTGAAATGGACCTTGTTGATGGCTGGGAACTTTTCCAGCGCACATTACAGGAAGGCTTTCAAAATCAACAAATAAAAAGCAACCTGTCAGGTTGAACAAGAAGTATTTAAAGACATTACGTAAAAAATAGCTTTTCTTTAAACGATTTAAACAAAACCAAACCCACTATAATTATCAAAAGAACATTGATGCAAGAAACCATGTTAAAAAATTATACGCAAATCTGTAAAGGAATTTGAACAGAGGATATGTAATGATTGTGAAACTAAACCAAAGTCTTTTTCAAAGTATATACATAAAAACAACTCACCACAGTATGCTCAACTGGCATACAAAACTTAAGAAAGAACCAAAATTGTGACCAGCTAACACATAATTATCAAGAAAAAGCAAATACCTTAAATAATAATTTCAGTTCTGTCTTTACCAAAGAACTAACTGATACCATGCCTGAATTAGAAATAATAATATATTCTTTTCAGAATTGATTTTTAACTCAAGAAGCTGTTGCTAAAAAACTCAAGACAACTTGACCCTAATAAGGCCATGGGACCAGATCATATTCCTTGTTTTATCTTGAAAACCATCAGCGAGGAATTGAGTCTTCCTCTTGTACGTATTTTCAAAAAGTCATTGTCAGAATGTAGAGTTCCATCTTCTTGTTATCTTCAAAATAGGAGATATGACAGACCCTAGCAATTATCGCCCAGTTTGTCTGACTAGTATTGTCTGGAGTAAGACCCTTGAATCTTTTCTATGATACCAAATGAGAGATTATCTTGAGTCTATAACCTGCTTAGCAAATGCCAGCACGTTTTTTTGTAAACACAGATCTTGTGGGACTCAGTTACTGGAAGTGTTATATGACCCTACTCAACCAATAGACAATGATGACTCAATTGATGTAATTCACCTCGACTTTGCTAAGGCTTTGATACTGTGCCTTCTACAGTAACTAAAAGCCTATGGCATTAGTGGTAATATCCTTGAATGGATAAGTAGCTTTCTTAAAGACCACAGGCAAAGAGTTAAGTTGTCATTCTCTAATACTGAACCTGTACAAAGTGGAAGTATCTTAGGACAATTATTGTTCATTGTATTCATAAATGACCTCCCCGATAGTGTGAACAGTTGCTGCAAAATATTCCCAGACAACACAAAAATCTATCCTAGAGTATGCCAATGTTCAAACACCAAAAATTGGTTAGAATCAGTCCAAAGACAGTCGACTAAGATTTTACCACACTTGAAATATAAAAGCTACTCAAAGACAAAGCGACTAAGTGAAATAAATTTACCAAGTATAAAGTTCATGCAATTGAGGGTAGATTTAACTCACATCTATAAAATAAAAAACAATATTGACAATGTGGATTGTTCAGATTTCTTCACTTAAAGAAATTCAAGTACGAGAAATTCTCATCTCAAATTGTTTAAAGAGTCTGCTGATAACACTAATGGCTTTAACTTTAAGTCTTTCTTCTTGACCTTGAGTTATCAAACTTACATTTTGACTATCATGATTGACAAATACTAACAGCCATCTGCGTGTGCAACAGACAAAGTTAGTAAAACTAGAAGAGACGCTTGAAAGGCCATATGGCCTATTTATGTCTCTCAAGAAACCTGTAAAAAAATGCTTTCGCACGTTTTGGAAAGTCATTTAACCCTCGTACTTCAAATTAAAATTGAAAAAGACGAAAATTGACCGCTGAATATAGTAGAGTACGAAGTGCTTGGAACAGATCAAGTTGCTAAGAATTATGGGGAATTATCGAAAGTTTGTATTATGAATAAAAAGAAGGAAAATATCCAGACTTTTTTTAAATGTTTTAAATTAGCAATTTTTCTTTGGACTCTTCGCCAGACATGAGCTGGCTTCAGCTTCGGCTTGGTGAAGCCGCAATGTTTGAGACCAAGGTTTTGGCTTCGTTCTGTCTTTGAAGCGAGCCTTTGACTTCGTCCTGTTTTGGAAGAGAGGCTTCGGCTTTCTAATAATCCTGAATTTTCTTTTCATTAAAAATATGTTTTCTTTGCTCTAAATCATGAAAAACATGTTAATGTACAAAAAAGAGTGAACAAAATTTTTTCAACCGTAGAAATAGAAAATACATTTTAGTCAACAACTGTTAACTGGGTAAGTGATTGCACTGTGACTTCAGTAGACTCTGGGAATAATGAAGTCAGTTTTAGCGAAATTTTGGAAATAGCTAACAAATAAAAAAAAAATTCCTAACATAATATTACTAATTTGAAATAACAAAATAAAATCCCAAGGATTACAGAAATAATTAGCAGTCAAGTTCGATTGACAAAGTCTGAAAACTAATCTCAGTTAGCATACAGCACAAATTACCGTCGTCTAGACAGGTAGAAATTAAAAGAAACGCCTCTCAAAAGGGACATAACCACTTAATAGTGTGTTGTAAAATAGTTACACGGTATTGTCCCCTGATTAGAAGTTGTGTTGACAGAACCTCAGGAAATGCTGTTTTTGGAAATGGCAAAATACCAGAAATAAGTAAAAATCATTTAGTCTCGTCAACTTCATTGAAACCAGAGTCTACTGTATCACCTTGAATTCAGAGTCATTAACCAATGATGAACTAATCTTGTTGTCTACATGTTAAAACCTCGGAAGTTTACTCGATTGTTAGAGCGATGGTGTGACATCAGTTGATAACTTCAATTTTGTCGTAAGAATACAGTGCACTTTAAGGGTTTTAGCATAAACTTTTGTTGCCGTGAGTTAAGTTTCACTGGGCAACAGACAGTGTCATGTTTAATGTTTGGGTGGACTGAATCTAGGTCAGGATTTATTTGATTTTGTCGGATGTACACTAAGTATCATCATAGCTGAATTTTGACATACAAAAAATTACTTTTCATATAACGAAGAATGGAGTAGTTATGGCCATTTATAGTCCTGATATGAGAAATACAAGGTTTTGAGAAACAGCCTTTAAACTTTTGTGAACATGTTTTAAGAAGAACTGTTTTCTCACAAAAATGCAATTTTAACTCATAAAATTCTTCAATTTGTGTCATAATCATCTTTTTGCATTAAGTAAAACGGCTAAGGAAAAGGATTGGAGTAAAAAAGATTTTGATAGGATACCCTCTTAATCACCTTAACAAGACAATATCTCATAATTTGTAGACGTCAAAAATGTTAACACATATAAGTGATATCTACCAGGTGACATAATTAAGGTGTATGGTATTAGTAGTATTAGTAGTATTAGTAGTATTATGGTACTATAGGCTAATGAGCCTTTGGACTTTAGTCAGGGGAATTTTTATTGGCGTTTCAAATTCTCATATTTTGGTTCCATGTCACTTTCAGGCATCAGTGTTTTGAAGAAAGTTTAATGGTTCATTACCATAATAAATATTTATATTTGTAGTATACATATACTTCTTTAATATTTCATCAATTGCATTTTTAAACAAATTCGTAGAAATTGCACTAACTGCATGCTCAGGACGAGCATCCAAAGGTAACAATTCTATTTGTGAAAAAGTGTTTAGTTTGGTTAAGATTAGTTCTTGATTTGGTTAGTTTAAAGCTGTGACATCTTTTAAGGTTATTTCAGGAACACAAATAAAGAGAGATTAAGTTGATTTAGTATAAAATAACATTTCAAAAGAAAACTTTATTGAAGAACACATTGGTAAAGCATCGAAGCACACAATTGTGTTCCTACATACATTACTTAGACAAAATTGTACACAATTGTGTCAATAAAATACATAGGTATAGAGCATCATCAGACACATTTGTGTGCATGCAAATGTAGATGTAACTTGAAGACTTGTTGCAAAATTAAGGAAAAATAAATGACACAAAATCTAAAGCAACTTTTTTAACCTGTCAACTTTGAACATACACATCTCAGGTTCCATGGAAGATGATTGCATGAAATAAAAGATAAAATTTTGAAAACAATGTAGAATCAGAAAATAGTAAAAAAGAAAGAAATTTGACATAAGTGAAAGGTTTCCCCCTCTACAGTATATTACAAGAATATAAATCAATTCCTGATTAATAGAGATTCTGTAAAACCCTAATGGGTCATGTGATTGGCTGCCATTGATGGTTATTGCAGGGATGAGCTGATCTTTAATTCATGTCCGGGGATATCTGTTCAGCTACTACCATCCTTGTATTCCTGGAGAAATTCTGTCAATGTCGCTTTGTCCACTGGAATTTGAAGATGTTCAATACCTTCATAGTTCTGTGAAGAAGAAAACAAACAATTATTAAGATCATAAACTAGTGAAGTGCTCAATTTACCATTGAATCCCCTACTTTGGTAATTAATCACTAAGGGACTGTCACATATTACGTAATAAAAATTCTGCCCATTTTGAACCCCCCCTTCCCCTTGTAATAATTTTGGTCAAATATTGACATATTTTCCTTCTTTAAAGTCAAATTCCGTAATCAATGGCCAGACCCCCCTCCCCCAAACTGATTATGTAATATGCAAACGGTCTCTAAGTTAATTCTGTGCATAGCTAGCTTTGTGGTCAAACCCACAACGCTTTAAGACAGTCGGCTCTTGAGTCTTGACGCCCTAACAACACACAACTCAGCTATCTGCTCCACAATATAGCAGGCTTCATACCAAGACCAGGAAAGCAATGGCAAACTGCATTGTATACCCTATCTGAGAATAAATATGGGTCCCTTTATGATCTATCTTATCGCTTGGTAGAACTTGTCTTGACCTACAATATATAAAATAAAAACCAGACAACTGACCTTCTTTGAACGTAACAACCTGTGATCTCTGAACTCAACCAGTTGAGCTTGTAAGGTTAGGTCAGAGTTCACCAAGAAAGCTTCACGACATTGCTGGTACAGGCTCTGGAATGACATTCCTGGGGACACAAAACATTGGTCAGTTTCAGTTATGCATAAGATTCAATTTGTCTTGACCACTTCAGATGTAATATAAAGAAAATAGCGTAACAACACAGTTGGAACTGAAAACATACAGCTCTACTGACGCCCTTGGACTATTGCAAAAATGAAAATACAACATTAAAAAGCGTTTTTAAAATGTTACAATTAAACAAACTTGATGTTGAAAATACTTTAAGGCAGTTGGAGACAAAAAGGAATAAGGGAAGACGACCTTCACCCTTGATAGAGACATCAAGACAGAGGTCTTCTAGCCCATCTAATGACTAAATAATAAAGTGCTTTACAATTTCAATTTAAAGTCTAACCCATGCACTAATAAGCGACTAAGCGTTGATGATGAATGATGATTTTCTTTACAATCTATTCATACCAACAGCTTTAATAAAATCAAAGAAAATTGTAATTTTGCTAAGACTTTCTGTGACATGTTATGTGTAGTAGATGACAAAGCAAAAAGAAGGAAATATTTACACAATAACTTCTATCAAGTCAGAAGTCAGGATACTGGTATTTCCTAAAATTCTAAGGAACCCAAACCGTTTCTGTAAACATGTTAAACAAGTCTAAGGATAGCCATGCTCTTTAAGTGGTGTGGACGCCTCACATTATGTTATCATTAATTTGTTTGATTAAAAAAAATCTAAAAAAAAGTCACACTAGTACGAGCAACACATTTAACAAACCTAAGAAAAAGTGATAGTAATAATAATAATAACAACAACATACCAATGTAGGTAGAGTTGTCACATAGTTCCAACTGTTGTTTAGCCAACATAATGAAGATCCTCCGCCCGTTGGGGGTCAGTGAGTGCATGACATGTAATATTGAGCTGAGCGCCATAGCACCAGACTGCTGTACCAACAGGGAGTTCTCGTAAGCGTTCTCACTCTCATAAGGCTGGAATGTTGCCATCTCGTACCACAGCCACCGGAATCGAAAACATTTGTTTTGATCCCACACTTGAATAAGAAAATAAATACATAATAGTTAAACGGGAAATGTTCTTAAAATTCAAACCCTTACCTGCAGTCCAGGTCCATAAAAGGAAAGTCTAGAGGCTGCAAACCCCAACTCTTGTTTTCAAGCGAAATAATACTTAAAGGGTCAAAGTGTTCACCATTTGAGCGTCTTTTAATGGTAAAAAGAAACCTTATTACCTCATTCATTAGTGATAAGTTTATCTAAAATCTAATATCGGCCTCATGGTCAATAGTAAATTTTCATTATTTAAAATCTAATATCTGTAGAATTGAATAATTGAAAAAAGCGCATTACAAATTCTAAATTGAATAAGTCAAAAAAGGCTTATAACTAAGTCTAAAAGGTATGTTTCCTTTTGACTAATCATTTTCAAATATGTTCATTAATTCAAGTAAATGTCTTTTCGTTTAAAGTTTCAAACACTGAAAAAATGTACTCACAGAATGGTGCATTGATATGGTCAATAGAGGCAATGATGTGGAATCCTTCAACCTCTGCCAATGAACTGAGAACTGCCTGCGCTTTCTCCGAACGCAACAAGACACCATCAATATTGTGAATTATTAAGAAAAAGTCTTCATCTGAGGGGACAAGATTTTGTTTATACGAGTCAGTAATCTTTACAAGAAAAAAATAAGGCACAGACAAAAACTTACCCTTCTTATACCACTGATTACATCCTCCAAATAATCAGTAAGACGGGCAGGAAAACCTAGCAAAATATATCACAAACCAAACATATTACATAAAGGTTTTTTGAAACTTTTACCATGAAATAATAAAATATTTTTCTTGTTAAATTGATTGCTAATTTTCTGAAATTGATGATAATCATTATTACTTCTAGTAGATGCCCCATTCTCCGAACGTGTAAGACAGACAAGAAAATAATGATGAAGAACAATAAAAAAAATTCTCCCAATTCGAACCCACGACCCCGAGATTAAGAGTCCCGTGCTCTACCGACTGAGCTAGCCGGGATACTGATAACAGACAACAAAAATCAGCTTGTGTATTTGTACGTACCTAGAGTGTTTAATTTACCCAGTTTTATCATAACTGTTTCTCTTTAATGTTTAGAAACAAAGACCGCTAAACGCAGGACAGGAACACGCAACGACGTCGGCTCAATTTTTTAATCTTCAACAACGCAAACTTTAAATCAAAAAATAAATATCCCTACACGATCCACAACACATGGAACTATAAGAAAAGTATCACTTGTTGATCTAAAACTTCCTAGGAAAAATGTGTATATACCCCCCGTTTTTAACTTTCCTATCTCTATTATAATAAGATTAGTGAGCCAGTGGTGTGTAGGGCGTAGGGCACGTTGTGTTAACACCCTTACCAACACAAGGTTTATACTATTGAAATCTATGGGATGCAGCCCTCTTGCCTGGTTAGCTGTAGGTATGTTTTGGAGTTGTGGTTTGGAGCTCATATAATGTAAAATTAATTATAAATTTTTGTGTTTTGTGTCGAACGTATTTTTAAATAAAAAAAATGTATGACATATTTATCAGTTTCAAGATTTCTATATCTAGTCTGTATAGTATCTGTCTGTCAGTATTTACCTCTGTTTTTATAAGCCTCCTTGATATACCTCACTTGAGCTGTCGGGTTTGAGAAGCTTGTTTGAGATTCTTCCATAATTTCCTCTGTGATTGAGTTGAGGATCTGAAAAATACAAACACTTGTGTTGAATGTGTGAGGCAAAATTGAGATAGAAAGTAGTGTTGGGAAAGGATAAGATCTCTGAAGGTGTACAGCTGTTGGTTAATAGAAATATATACATGAAATAATTTGAATAGGAATTTTAAACTTCACTGGCTTGTGTTCAAGATGCACAAACAATATTAATGGAGAAGTCTGGCTGTTTTTTTTGGTGCCAAATGGCAATACAATACATGAAACTAAGGTGCCACTCAACTCACGACCTCCAGCATGTCTATGGAAGTAAAGTTAATAATGGAATCCCTAAACTCAATCAAAGCATCCCACCCCAGAGAGCTGTTTTTGTCACTAACCCCATGAGCACCCTGGACACCACCAGGTGCTTAAATATTTATGCTGACTGGATAGCAGCAACCAATGAAAGCAAGCTGGTGAAAATAAACATGGATTTTCTGCCCAGACCATTCTTGTGTAGACAAGAGAGCTGACAAAAGGCTGCTTTTGTTGGATTGCTAAAACTGGACCCTCCAACAGTGATTTTGGTAGTTGAGGAACACCTAGTCAGCAGGAGAAACAATGAGAGCTCCCACACCTTTCAGCTGTTGATGGGAAAGGGTATCAAGCAAGGTAAAGGCATCAACAATGAACTGAGAGGGCCAATCCGCTGTATGTGCTATCACACAAAAAACAAATCTTTAAGAAAATACAGAGAAAGAGAAAGTGCATTGAGCAGGTTGCAGGTCTCAATATTCACACTATAAATGTATTCTATAACAACTATAATCAGGTTACTGCCAGCCTTCATAAATTTTGTTTCAGATTAGCTTCAATTCCAGGGGCCTAGACATTTTTCTATATCAACAACATATATCTAAGTAAAAGAAACAGAGTGGATCACTGGATGATTGTTGAAATGCCCCCGGGAACATGTTGGTTTCCATTTTAAAAACTATTGCAGATCATATTTCATTCATCTCAACATACATACCCTTGTTAACAATGCTTGTAACAACTAGATTTGATTTTTGAGGTTTAAATTTGGCTTTGTGCACAAATTGATACTATCCAAACACGATCCAAAATAGATAGGAACAAGCAAGGTAATAATAAAGTAAAAATTAAAAAAACAAAAACATATTGGTTTCCAGAGGCAAAGGTATCGGGTTCACATTACCAGCAGAAGGATATGTATCACGTATCACTAGCAGTTAATTATTGATTGTAAATATTGAACTTACATGTTTTACAGTCAAACTAGGAAAGTATCCATTGACCACAATGTGTGAGAACTTGGCGATATGTTTGGTGCGAAAGTCATCTATCAATGACCTTTTTGACCCTAGTCCATATAGAAGGATGTTGTAGCCATGGCTGTGAACAGATAAAAATATAAACACATTAGAAAAAAACAGCAACATTAATATTGAAGTATTCAAACTTTTCAAGAATTAAGGATTAAGAAAAAATTTAATCACCTTACTTCTAAACTGTTGAAGTGAAGTCGAAACTGACTAAAAAGCTTCACACCTGTTCTCTAAGCTCAAAATTGGTCACACAGAACAGTTCCCAAATGGAACCGGAAACCAGACAACTCAGTAAGTATTGCAGACCTGTCCACTGCCTAACCTAAGGGGGGAAATATGGCCAAACCCAATGCAGGAAGCCCAAAAGTTATATGTGCAGCTTTGTTTCTTGAGGCGGCACCATCCGTCTAAAGTATGAGATATCAAAGAACATTTCACAATCTTGACCTGTTACAAACCACATAAAACCATCATACAGTATATGTGGATAAACTACAATGAATAACTATAGGTAAGAGAGGAAGAGAAAGCCCAGTGACTAACCACATGTGTAACATCCATCTGTTGTAGAACTCTTGATGTGACTCCCTCAAAGCTTTCAGCTCTTTCTTATGACCAAGATCAACACCTTTTAGTGCCTCTCGTACAGCTGACACATCCATGCGTGGCCCATCTAAGTTTGCCATGGTTCTGTCAGAAGTCACTGCTGCCATAGAATGTAGGTCAAAGTATGCCTCAGCTGTGGCTGCCTAAGGGTTACATAAAAGGTTAAGCATTGATTTTAATGTGGATGTCAATCTGTGGAAATGGCTGGCCATGAAATAATATCAACATTTCCATTGTATCAGGATTCCAAACTTATATTAGCACTAAGACCATGGGGAAAACTGTTTGATTGATGCCATTGCAAATAGTGCCTGATGAAATTTGCAAACATGAATGTAAGTTTCAGCCTGAAGTCACCCAGCCACACAAGGATTTGAATTGATGCAGCTTAGATGGTTGTTTAAGCTATGTTCTCAGTTTGAAAATCATAGTTGATATTCAAAATAGCTTATATAACCAACAAAAAATTATATTGTTTGTTTGGCTACCAACTTTGACAAATCTAATTTGGTTGAAAGTAGTCCGAACGGACTGATTTAGCGTACGCCACTGGTTTAGTCTCCTGACTTCCTTAGCCACTGGTTTAGTCTCCTGACTACCTTGTCCACTGGTTTAGTCTCCTGACTACCTTGTCCACTGGTTTAGTCTCCTG
>JAUUEB010423854.1:0-12000 GCA_032362205.1 Clione limacina
AATAATTCCACTCACAACCAGGATGGTTCGATTTATAACACTTACTGTCATTACCTCAAGCTTTCCTGAGCTGTGGTAAATTGAAAAATGAAAGCCCATGACGGGGCTCGAACCCTCAAACAAACGAATGACAGCCTAAACTGCGTCAAACACTGGTAACCACTCGGCCACCGCAATACATAAATACACATGCAAATAGATATAAATACTCAAGAATTATCACAGACACCTGTAACTCTGTTTGTAGTGCTCCTTTTATCCTCCTTTTATACTCTTTAATTTAATCAGTCTATTAAGGATTGGGATTTAATGGGATAACCCCCACCCCTTAGTTCACACCTTATTATTTTTTTTATTATTAAGTGGTATGGTTTCTTGCTATTTCAGGTGACCTGACCTAATCTTCTAAGTATACTACAACTACTACAGTCTCTACAGCCTGAATGCTGATTAAATTGAATGTATATTATATTTGAATTGAAGTATGTCTGTGATGGATTGTTAAGTACTTATATCCATGTATTTATGTATTTGTTAGATATATCAGGATGTGTGTCTGTGACACATTCTTGAGTATTTATATCTTTTTGCAATTGTATTTATGTATTTATTAGATACATCATGATGTATATATGTATAAAACAGGATTATGACCTCCCCCTCCCTCCCTGCACTGATGATGAGTTTGTAACCCGAATCCGGATTGCCTCCCCCTCCTTCACATGAATTAATACTTAATAAACTGCTTTTTTTGAATCAGGGTAATCTTTAATGATTGGTTAAATTTCTAATTGTATTTTTTTTGTATTATGTTTTTGTTCTTGTCGTGTGGGTTGCTATCAAATTTCAAACAAACTACATTTTAAGCAATGTGCTTTACTTCAGAAACAAATTTGTTCATACTATATTTCATTAAAACAAGAATACCACCTCTACATCGAATGTTTGTTTTTAAAGTTTCTTTGCAGGTGAGATATGGTGTGTAAGAAGCAAATGCATGTAACGGGAGCTTATCAAAAGACAATATAAAAGATTCAAGTTATCGTACAGCATCAACGTTATGCAAAAATGATATAAAGGGTGGATCATTAATTTTTCATAAGAGCCCAATGACATTATAACTGAGGATATTCACATTTGGCAAGAAACCCACGCCTTCCTATTTCTAAGGGGGGCGAGTTCCTGAAAGTTGTCGTAAAGCAGACAAGGGGCGCCGTTCATCCAAAACCTCCATCCCCACCCCAGCATGTTGGGGAGATGCTGTAGAATTCGGGTCATCAACGAGCTTTCCACCTCTATAATAGCCCCTTGAACCGCGGTCACGCAGCTTCTTGAGCTCATCCCTCTGGTACATAGTAGGATCATCTCCTACTTGAATGCATAACTTCTTAAATTCGTCTTTAGCCCTTAAAACCTTCAGTTTATCATTAAAATGGCCTGGTTCTACCATTTCCTTTTTGCCCAGCCGATGAGCCACAAGTAAATCATTTCAACTCAGTGCTTGGTTTTGACATTTTCAATGATTAATTCACTCTCTTTCTCGCATTACCACTAGTTTCATTCTCTCTCAGGCACCCCACGCAAAATTACATTTTCACGTCTGCTATACTGCTCCTGTTTCTCGATCGCATTCCCTAAAGCAGTCACCCGATCATCAATATCAGAAACAGCTTCTGCACAGGTACCAATATCAGTTTGTACTGTCTCTTGTTTGTCTTGTAGCGTAGTCAGTTGCTCCGTAAGTGTGCTGACGTCATTCTTCAACTGTCCAACTCTGGATGTGCCGTCATCTAGGCACTATTTAAGTTAATCAAATTGGACAGACAACTGTTATACAAAGTAATCTAATCTTTGGTTTAGAAGTTCGAATTGTTCCTCATACTAGGACCTGGATTTGACTAAATAGCTCCACATTACATTAACAGATTTACATATTGGTGAAGCGAGGCAATGTTTGTAAATAACCATTCATTGATCATGTTTATTTCTAACAGCTTGAATGCAGACAGTACACACATCTCAGCGTAAAACCCCCACATGACAAAGGACATAATACATAACCGAGCACACAAGCCTTTCAAATACCTCGTTTGACAACTCACTTTCGTAAATAATATTGTCACTGTTACTGTTTTGTGTTTTCCATCACAAAAGGGCCCAATAGTAGAGCGCCACTGTTCTATATATATATCATAACTACAGATGCATTGTGTACAATATTAACATAATAGCTAAATAGCTAGATGGGCATGGAAAGACACTTACTTTTGAAGATTATGTCCTGGTAATGCAAAATGAGTACAGATGTTGAATTAAATATGCAGTCATAGCTGGAGAGAATATCAACTTGGTGCGATGAAAGTAGACGAAAGCTTTATTCAAGAAAAGCATGCATTAGATTGTTCTCTTTCAAGAACAAATTGCCAAAAGACGACGTGCAACAGGCGTAAAACACATTGACCAAATTGAAATGAAATACTCCCCGCTACCCGAAGGAATACTTTAAACGAAACACCCTTTGGAAGTGGTTTTAAAGATTATACAAATTGTGTGTAATAATAAATATCAATAAAGGTTGTTCATGTTAACACCTTGGATGAAAGAACGGGCACAAAAATCAACAATATTTCGCCAGATTTGGCTTCGTTAGGACAAACAAAAACAAAGAGAACGTTTAAAATGCATGCAAAAAAGAGAGAGAAAATAAACTTAGCTTTGATGCTCCAGGGAAAAAAAGGAAATAACAAACAAACAGTAAATAACTTATACACAAAGAAAGAAAAAATTAGACGCAATTTCTGTTAGAAGATAGAATCTTAGAATTGACGAAAGGATGTAGGGTGTCATGAAATTCCCAGTAAAGTGGAGGTGGGGATTTTTACTAGTGGCCCAAAGAAGAAAAAGTAGCGTGTATTAAATATTATACTTCACACATGTATTAACAATGCAAATTAGATGGAAGCGTTGAGGCTTGGTTGCGGGTGAGTCACTGTAACTTGCATCGGTGGTAAAATGACCCGCCGAGCGTGAGATGTAGGTTTCTATTTCTACCACGTTGCGGATCGTTCACTGTAAAAGTAATTGCTGTACTTGTGTCTTTGTTAGTTTGCTTATTCTTCATAAAACTTAGGATTTGATTATAATAGTAATTCGGATATGAATTAAAAGGAATACACACCTTTTGTCTTTTGATATGATTGGTATTGCCTCACTCGTTCAGATAAACGCAAGAAATAAAACTCGGTAAACCTCGTTAGTTTCTTGTGTTTATCAGAACTCGTGAGGCAATAAAAATCATATCAAAAGATAAGCGGGCTGTATTCCTTTTATACTGCGCATTATTTCTAGCAAACGTTCTAGTATGCAAATTTATTTTTGTTTTCCTTTTTTTGTTCATATCTGTTTATCATAAGAATATTTTGCTTCTATCCATGCTCGTGTGTACAAAAGTTCAATATGATCTAAAATAAACTTGTTGAAACTTGTATCCAGACCACTTGCTCAGACAACCTAACCTTGATAAATTAAGAGTATAAAACAATCGTTATTTGTACTCGCAACTTGGACTGTGTTTTTGCAAATTTGTATATGTGTTGTTAATTTCTTCATCACCACATTGGAGGTTATATCAACCTGTTCTTCAACTTCGCACCATCACCTTCCTGAACTATCGTCTTCACTCATTCCGGTTTTTTGTAATTCTTAATCTCTTTTCTAACTTCCTCTGCTAGTAGGCATCCTGATCTTACATACTTTTAGCCCTGAATTGTTTAATCAGGATTCTCCCTAGTGATTATCTGAATTTGTCTGAAACGGGAGTTAATCGAGTTGGACTTACCTAACAGGCTCACGGATCTGATGTGTTGAATTTTTCGTCGTTTACAACCATCTTGTCAACAGACAAAAATATAATATTTAATAATACTTCAATTAGGTGGTGATTCTATTACTAATGAAGTTTAGTCAGGTATTTGTCCTTGGAAATTATTTGAAGATTTCATAGCTTCGATTTCATGTGTTTGAAGAGCAAAATTTATATTATATGGATTTTTATATTACAAGTGTATACATGTATACTCTGTTGTTCAATGTTTTTGTGATTATCTCTATTGTGAGAACGTATTGGGTTTATTATTAGATAAACTTCCACCGTCCCTAACCTTATAGACTAATGATGGGTACTAAAGTACCTTAATATATAATCTAACCCCCCCCCCCTCTCCTTTTTTGTTGTATGAAAGAATAAAGTTAGTTAAGTTAGTTAACTGCAAGCTCACTTAAAACTCTTGTGTTTTTATTTTTAGTTGGATATTCAATTATCATCTCCCAAGATTTAACCTGAGAAAACAAGTTCATTTATAATTGTCAATAGATTATCTAACACAATTATTTCTGCTTACACAGCCAGACATATACCGAAACGGCTCTTCTCAAAGTTGTGAAAGACTTGCTGAAAGGTGTTGATTGTGGAGTTGTGTCAGTGCTTTCTCTCTAAGATTTGTCAGCAGCCTTTGATACAATCGACCATACCATTATTCTTGAGCGTCTCAGAATATCGTTTGGTATTGATGGCATTGTACTGAAATGGATAAGATCTTACCTTTCAGACAGGCAACAAAAGATTAACTTTAAAAGCGACGTGTCATCACTCCTCCCCTTAAAATACGGTGTTCCTCAGGAATCGGTTCTCTGCCCTTTTTTTCATTGTCCCTCTCTGACGTCAGTTCTAGTAGTAGATTTTCATATCGAGTGTAGGCTGATGACACACAGGTCTACAAATGTATCGCTACCTCAAACTTTGACAGCATTCTAAATTACCTTTCTAATTCAGATATAAATACTTTGACGCGTGTAAACACATTGAAAACGAACAATGATTAAACTGAGATAATGGTGGTCAGCACTAGGCCCAAACATCAAAACATTGAAGCTACTGGTATTTTCATACATACCCTGTGTGTCTTTGAAGACAACAATCTCTCGTTTGTTCACGGATTTTTCATACCAGAAAAACTTGCTTGAATCGAGGAAAATATCTCACCTTAGACTTTTCTTAACTGATAAAGCTACAAAGCAACTTGTTTTGTAATTTTTATTTCCTAAAATTTATTACTGTAATTCATAATTTTATTCTATCATTAAAAAGAATCTTGACAACTTACAAATTATTTAAAATCATGCTGCTAGACTTGTTAAAAGAGTACTAAAAAGGACACACATCAAAGCCAGAAACCAATACAAGATTGCAGTTCTTGTTTTCAACTGTCTAAATGACGACAACAGTCCATTTTATTAAAAAGAAATTATCAACATGTATACTCTATCTAGACCTCTCCGCTCTTCATCAAAGAACATTTTGGATAAACCCATTCCTAAACTCAAAACGTTCGGAGAGCGAGCTTTTACTTTTTCTAGACCTGTTGTGTTGAACAGCCTGCCGGACTCTGTAAAGTCCGTGTCTTCAGTTCAATCTTTCAAAAAAAAAACTCAAGGCACATCTTTTTGCATTTGCCTTTAGCTTTTTGCTTAAGAGTGGCCGTAGTAACTCTCTAAAACACCTTGTTGTAATTAGAAAGACCAATGTATTATTCATTTGAGATTTTGTTTTTATTTTTAGAATTATCTACATATTACTATGAATTTATAAATTGAAATTTTACTGTGTTTTAGTAATCATTCATGTTTCATTCATTTATTTATAAAGCGATTTGAGCTTATTCTAAAGGGAAATCGCTATATGAATTAAATTATTATAATTATTATTATTACTAAGTTTTGGATACTGTATTCCTTGAGCATGTATTCAGTTTTTTTTCTATTACAAAGGCTGAGTATGGACATTTTACCAGTCCCACGATAAACCATGAACATATGTATCAAGTTGTTTTGCTGCACCAATTAGCAGAAATCGATTAGACTAACATATCATCTTAAAACAACCGATGTCCTATAAATAAATGCTGAATAAAGACTGCTAATTAGTGTTCACAATAATGTGAATAGGATACATCTAAATATTGATTTTTGCAGCATATAAAGTGTGATCTAGCGAACACAAACAAGTCTGTGTAGAAACTTGTACTGATTTGGTTTGTGGTTATAGAGGCATGCATCAACCGCAAACATTAAAGCGATGATGCCCTACGGCAACAGGTAATTTCATTTACCGAAACAATTAAGGATCGGTCTATTTGCCCGTGACAGAACAAATCATTGTGTTTCTATCATTTAACGAATCGATTGTACGGTCACTGTTCACCTGGTGTTTAGTGGCCATTGTCTGAATAAACAGTAAACAGTTTAAGGTGCGATATAAGTTATTCATTTCTTCTTTTTCTTTTGTATACAAAAAAACTGAGTAACGCAACCTTGATTAGTTATATGCCAATATATTTGTTTAAACATTTTCGATGTCTAAAAACAAACTAGCGCTAACTGCTTTATGCACAAATTATGACTTACTTTCTATGTGATCTGGACACAAATCAAACACAAATCAAACACTTGTCTTTTTGTACAATTAATTATAGCAAAATTATGAAATTATTCTTACAATATATCTGAATGTAGACCGTATCCACAGACCTACATATTAACTAAACATTGTAAAACAAAATAGACCAAGATCCCCTGGACTTAACTCGCGCGTTAGCTATATTCTAAACATACATGGGATACAAAAACTAAAGGGGAGTACTCAAACTGAAACTCTTATGCTATTTCTATTGACGTTATCTGTGATAAAAAGACGAGATAACGTGTGCATTATCTAAGAAAAGGCTTATCTTTATTGAATAAACAATAGTGAATATGTATGCAAACAATAATGAAACCCTAAATGAATATTTTTTAAATCTATATGGTTTTACGCGTATTACTTGTACACGAGTGTCATTGCAAATTTCAGGACACGCATACATTATGATTTTTACGTATTATAATTATATTGACACAATTATAGAAATAGGAAAGCTTTAAGTTGACATGATGAACATATAAATTACAATTATGAGTATAAGTTAGGGCGAACGCAATTAGAAATTGATATTATCCCTGTTTTCGACAACATTCAAATTTTGCAAGCAGCATTCAGATTTATGTTGAACACATCTTTCAATTAAGAAAATATCTCCCTTAACATGACACTAAGACCTCTTATACGCCCACTCATTCATATTATCATGAATAGTTCATCTTTATGCATGAGGACCTTCTCAGAAATGTCACAAAATATGTTTATGTAGTTTGTATCAGATTGCATTGATGAATCAGTGTATGCACAGTCCATGTTGATATAACCTTCATAGTGTTGACGAAGATAATAAAAACAAAGATTAAAATTAGCAAAACCACAGTCCAAGTTACGAGTGCAAATATCGATTGTTTTCATATTCTCAATTTATCTGGGTTAGGTTGTGTAAGCAACCGGTCTGGATACAAGTCTTGGTTTCAACAAGTTTATTTGAGCTCAAATTTAACGTTTGTACGCACGAGCATGGATACAAGCAAAACAATCTCATGGTAAACAGATATAAACAAAAGAAAGAAAAAAAAAGAAATGTGGGCTGGATTCAAGGAGACCGGACAGACTGTGCTTGCGTTTTTCTGTTTACTTTCATGAAAAGCATTTCCTGTCTGGTCTCCTTGAATCGTATCGAAATGTGCATACTAGAACGTTTGCTAGCTTAATAATACACAGTATATTTGTATTGTAATTTTATATAAATGGAGCTCAGAATATGTAACAAAGAAAAGGTAATAATAATAATCTCAGATAATTCAAGGCTTAGAACCATTATTATTCATATAATTTGTTACAGTTAATGACTGAGAACAAAGTGGGTGAGTGATTGCATAATAATATGTTCGTGTTTTGATAAAAGGACAACTTTTTTACCATAGGGCCAGTGTGTGACACAATGATCAAGCAAGCATGCACGCGTGTTATGAGGTTTATTCATCTTGTTCATAATGTGTTGTTGATAGTGAATAACAAAAAGCCAAATTTTATCAATGACAGTGAGGTTTTCTGATAGCAAATTTCGTAAATTCAATTTAATTCAATATTATTTACCTATATTCATAGTTGTAAAATATGTGCATTAGAAAAACAAATTTCTACTAAGGAAATTAGCGAAAGACATTATTAATTTGCACCGCTCCCGATTTAAAATATCTTACAATTGTTTGTAAATATTCACTAGAAATTACATAGCCAAGAAACAATTTTAATATTAAGGATTTCAATAAATAATTTGCAAAATATAAAACATCTAAGCTAAAGTGAAAGAAATAGCTCATCTAAAATAATAAAAGATTAACAGTTCATGTAAACATCATTAAAGATTACCATGTCCATGTAATTTTTGTTACCTAACGATATTGTTTATACGTTTAAAATAAATGCTTGTAACAAATTGTTATGGGATATTGCAGTGAAATCAATAAGGAATCAATACAAATATTACTGACTATCCAATGTATGGTTTCTTTCTTTGCTAAAATATATTGTGGTCCTACAATCTTATAAAAACGAATTTAGGTCACCATAAGTTGGGTGGCACACATACAAGTTTAGTCATTACTGTCAACGTTTTGGTTAATACCATTCAAGGAAATACGATACAATCACAACAATATCAACGATCGAAACAGAAAAGAATAGATTCCCTCCGAAGAAAGAAAAAAACTAAGTCAGTTTTCTTGACAATTCTGTTTTTTTTCATTATTGATTCCATTCTGTGCTTTGGCGTTATGATTTGATTGTATGCATCCCGTATATATAATAAAGACCAATCTTTACATGGTTTGATACTTATGCTTGTATGTTTTCGCATTTGTTTGTCATACATGGTCTTCATTAAAATACCGATCACTCCTTGAATTTATAAAGCAAAAACATGAGTTAAATATGTTCATAACATTTATTTCATTGTGACAAAGAAAGACAGATAAATCAAATGATATCAACACAAATATGTATGTCTTTAACAAGGTAGAACAATTCTTTATTAGATAGAAACTAGGAAAAAAAATAAAGCAAAAGATTATATAATTATGTTAACCCAAATAATTTGTCGTTGTAACTTTTAACTTTTTTCATAACATGTATGTGATTTTATGCATACCATTTAATTTAACTTCATCTGTTATTTGACAATAAGCAATCTAAAGTTTGGCAACCAGCTTTCCTGTAAAAATGAAGACTGACGATGCAACAACGACCGCTACGTGTAGAGTAGCCCCTTTTTACTATCTAATAACTAGGCATCGGATAAATCCCTACCTGTTATTAGTGTTAATAGACGACACTGAAAATAAGAAAAGTATAACGTATTCTGTATGTGGTAAATTCAGGCGCGTAGTCATGGGAACTTGGGGAAGGTCCCCCTCCCCATTTAAGATCCAAAATGCTCTAAATTTGCACAATTTTTAAATAATCTCAAAAATGTTGGACGCATCGCGGACTATGCTTTCATAATATTATCTTAAATGCTAAAAATGCGCATAATTTTATACCAATTTCATGAATCTCGGCCGCTTTGCGACCATTGCTTTATTAATATCCAAGGTTGTCCCCCCATTTCAAAATGCTGACTTCGCGCCTGGGTAAATATATTCTTTTTCTCAGTGATAATCAGTAATTGTTGCGATAGTATATGTGATAATGAAAGGAAAGGAGACATGTTTTTGCCCAATTTAACTACCCTTTTCATGATCACAAAGTGGTCTTGCTAAATGATTGTCTCTGTCATCCTGGTGTATGAATCTACATATAGTGATATCATCAATGTCAATCGGTTAAAGACCTAAGAATGTTCTTAGCATCTTAGCATCTTAGCATCTTAGCATCTTAGCATCTTGGCATAGTATTGATATGATAGGGTCCGTCCCATAATATATAATTTATGGACATCATCATTCTGAATCCCGTTGAAATTCAGCCATAAACTGCGACTTTCATGAATTATCTCAGAGGAATGATTTCACACAGTTCATACATTATGTGTATTGAAACGGGGAATCATTCTCTCAATCATTAAATAGTTTAAACAGCTCAGTTTGTCATATTTTCTAAAAAAAAAATCAGTATACTTAATATCTTTAAAAATTATATTATTATATTACCTAGTGTTTCTTTGGTCATTTTAAAATAGAAAACCATGTGAAAATACGTCTCCAATGTATTGACCGAATATAACTTCCGGCGACGAAAGGACTCGAACCGGTCGTCTTTTACGTAAGAAACTCATCTTAAGACCATGTTGGATCCCGAAAATAACAACTTTTGTGTGACTAAAAAAAGACACACCTTTTTTCAAATTTTTCAAAACAATTTGTATTTCAGAAGCATAAAAAAAGTATAATAGCAAAATTGAGTTGCAATGAATAGCAATCAAACTAACAGAAGATACCCTCATTTTTTAAAAGTATGATTAATTGCAACATATTGTTACATTTCCTCCAATCTTATAGTGATTATCTGGTTTCTTTAACTAAAGAAGCTTTATGAATGGGAAAATTCTCATTGATTGGGTTCTCGGGGATTTATTTCAAAAGCGTTCGTTGGTTTTGCTTCGGGCTTCAGCTGGTAAGGATAAGTCAATGTTGAACGAAGAGAATAGTAAATATTCCAATTCCACATCCCACAGATTTTCAAGAAGGAAGTCATTTTCTTTTCTTAAGTTTTCCATAATATCAACCCGAACTAGTGTCTTGGAATGTTGGCGATCGAAATAATTATCATTGTATGTAAATCTTTGTTTTCTCGTAGGTTTTCTTCTTTTTACTTCGTTTTTATTTTCGTCGTCCTTTCTTGTTACTGCTTGACATTTTGTTTTTATGGTCAACAAATGAAAGCTTGTCTTCTAAAAATAACTCACGTGACTTTCTCATTGATATTCATGGATACAAAAGAGACAAATTTATAATTTTTGGTCTTATCACATAAGTCTTATACAATTTTTTACTCCCTTTTTGGGAGGGACTAGATGTACACTTAGGGTGGGGGGTTTTGAATACAATGGTACATTTTTGACGTGTTCAAAAAATTACGAAAAAAACAAAAAATCACAATTAAAACAATTGTACAAAAATCAAATCTTTTTCTTTCTCATCAACATTCATGAATATTCAAATAATCTTATTAGCATATTCTGACATTTTTTTCTATTGCTTTTGATTACATGTATTTGGATACCAACTAGGCTCCCCTGGCACTTTTGGTTCTCAGGATATGACAAGTTAAACAAAAAGGACATACTCTCAAAAATAGGGGGTTGCTGTTAAAATTGATCGGTTACTGCCCTTGCGAACAAACACATTTTTGGAAACTACTCATTCCGAACCCTTAAGGACCGATATAACAATATTATATATGCTAGAATCGTGACTGGGGATGCATGGATTAGTAGTCTTGGTGCTGGACTGGAAGGCGACAGCTCTAACTCTACAGAAATTCACATAAAGTTAGAGAAGAGGGTAAAGCAAAGTTATTGCTGAATAAGGTTCATGTGGAACCAATAAAGCAAGTCACGCCCAAAGGATGCAAAAGTATTTAACGCTTAAATTGACTTATCGTGTATTATATCCGCCGTCAAGTTCTCCCCTCAATTCTGTTAGTTCACACATGTGATAATACAACAAAATGTTAGTTAGTCTATCTATTTCCTAGTCACACGTTCGTTACCATTAATTGAGTTTCTGTCGATGAGAAGTTTTTTCATGAGCAATGTGAATGTAAACGACATCTACTTAATATAATTCAAAATCTCTTTATTTATTTATTTGTGGCTAGCTGGCTGTGTGTGTGTATGCAATGGGATTACAGCCACAGTTCAATCGACCTGAAACTTTCACAAAATGTTGGTCGATGTTACCAGATGTGTGGTTAAGCTTTTGGTAAAAACCGGTCGACTGTAAGAAAAGTAATTAGCTTTTTAGTTTTTGGTGCGTATTTTACAGAGAAAATATAGAACAAAGATGGCATGAAACTAAATA
>JAUUEB010423965.1:0-12000 GCA_032362205.1 Clione limacina
CAAGCCATACAGATCATGATGTTATTCAGCATAATATCGGGATTGTTTATGATGCAGCATCCATTAACTTAATTATTGTTGGTGTTATTTATTATACTATGCTAAACTAAGACATAATGATGCGAATGAGATTGAGCAGGTCGTTAACTTTTGATAAGAACATCAATCATTAACATAATTATTCAGAAATTCTTTATTATATTCTCAATTACAATGTTATTTGCAATAACATAACATCTTCGTATATAAAAAAGTTAAGTCTTTGATTTGCATTGCTTCTGGTTGAATGAGTGCTATAATATTTATTCGATATCATAAATTTAGAATTGGATTTTGAATTAAAAGCTACATATCAATGCAGTTTTGTTCATAATGTTGATATCGCAATAAAAGGGGGTGGCGTAGCAATCGACATATTGAGTGACCGTTGTGTAGAAGAAAATCATGTTTACATTGTAACGTCCGTTTCATGAATTTCATGTATGTCTTACACGTGATCGTTGGAAGTAGGACCCTGATCTCTTGCACATATGCTTTTTTGTGAAATTCTTAAAACAGATTTCACATTTTTTACCCTTGAGTTTTTGCATTATTTTCTTTGTTTATTTGTAGAACAATCTGTTAGCATATCGTCAAAGAAAAGAATCTGAAATCTTGCACAGACGCGTTTTAGTTGTTCTCTAGAAGGTATTTTTTTAAGAATATGAAATCTTGCACATAGGCTCTTCTAGTGACTTTCTAGAAACAGTTTTCTTAATTCTGTTTTAATGTTAACATGATAGCAAGGATTCAATTTTACAATTATGACATATTAAGTATGCCACATAAAAAGGCACTTCTGGTGTGTTTACTATCCAAGCAAACTTTACATCAAGTCGTGTATCCATGGCTTTGTGCAAAATGTATGACTCTAAGAAAATCACACGCATCTATGGTCAGTGTTGTTTTGTCAGAATGCATTCAATGATTGAATTGATGTATTTAAGGTTTTGTTTTTTCTTGCTCTCTCAAGTTGAGATAATTAGTGTTATGAAATTATTTATTTTTTAAATAAATAAATGATTTCCAATACTCATTCTGGAGACGAAATTCCAAATAGTGTATTTTTTTCGTTTTTAATTCCAAATGTGTATCTTTTTTACTAGAGTGACCACTCTAGTATTAAATTATGTCCTCGTAGTTTTGGAAGACTTGTCTCAGGCGATCGTGGTTGTACTCCCTAGCAGAACTTTTTTGTTTATTATCTATCTCAAAGAATCATATATATGTTTTTGAAGATCATAGCGAAATTCCTTTTACAATCAATATTGCCCTTGCAGTTGAAGAACACATGTCTCTGGTCATCGTGGCTGTAGTCCCTTCGCACGAATCCCTACGAGTCCCTACAAGTACTCGTTGTTTTGAATTGGTAATGAATCCAAATGTATTATATATATGTTATTGAAGGTAATAACAAAATTTATTTTGATAATCAAGTTGAAACCGTTGAACTTTTTGAAGCAGTACTATTATTACAATTCGTTAATTATTCGCCACCTTTAAAATAGAAAACAAACAGTTTACGACCAATCAATGATCACGTTTAAAAAATCTTGATTTTCTTGACGAATATCACTCTTCGTGTGAGCATTACTCAGTTTAGACCAAGGTTAAGACCTATAACTGCTAACTCCATAACGTTCACTGCGAATGTGTGCGGCCATGCCAAATCAAACGACCGCAAGATTAAGCATAGGAGATCGATTGTTGACTCCAATACATAGTGGAATGAAAAGCAGATGTGTGGAGATCTGGTGACAGATTGTTCATGTGACTTCTGACTTTTGTTTGAATATCGTGATGTTTCCAGGAAGAACAAACACGGGACATCGGCAAATAACACGTGGTTGGTTCAAGGGTTTATGACATGTTCACAGAGTTCCAGAAAGCATGATGAGGAGAGAATATTTCCTAGAAATGATCGATACCGCATAACCAGACAACATTCCTGTATTGACTACCGGAAAAGGGTCTTTTTATCTCATCGGTTTCTCTTTGCTTTTAGTCTTTGCTTTTTTGGAGAAGTATAAATAAACGTCATGTATAAACCCTAAAGATACAATTCAGTGGTCTGGAGAAAATAACAAACAGACATCATCAATGTCGCAAATACTAGTTATAACCACCATTTTTAATATGTTCTGGGCATCATTCATTAACGCATGACCGAAATATCAGGGCTGAATCCATAAAATGTCATAATGCATGAAAGACGCTATTCATTAAATTACATATTAATTTCATTTAGATTCAGGAATACAACAAATACATTTATTCTCAGATGTCGTAAATCGACTTTAGTTCAAAGACTCTTAAACGTTGGTGCAACAATATTCAAAAACAAACCATCACTTTTTAAATAGAAGCAAATGATCACTCAAGTTTCATTCAGCTTCCGCTTTGTCAACAGAAGAATGTTTGTTGTTGTATGTTTAAAGATTTTAAAAGGGTAATTTTGTTTTCTCATAATGACATGAGATGACAATGTTTTGATTATTTTTAAGATCCTTTTGTTCCTTGATACCTTAAGGATTCAATCCTATTAAATTCACAGAATAGTTGAAATTTTCATCTCCATGGGAATTAGGAAAAACAAATTATTATGAACCTGACAACCAGGCTAGTCTTAGCAGCTAAGTCAAACCAGTCTAAGGCTGCCATAATGGTTTTAAATTTTCCACACTGGTGATGATGCTTTGATTAGCTCAGACTTTTCTAAGACGCTCATGATCCAAATAGCTTAGCCAACATTAGCAAGTAATTGATGCTATTTCAACTAAAGAAATACCGTGATAACGATCTTGGCTAGCTATATGGTATAATAGGCTTAATGCCGAGACTTTGGATCGAAGAAGAAACAAACTCTTTACGTTCCAGAAATAAGGGTTTCCTTGACACTGTTATTGTCAACAACAGTCTGATACCAAATCAATAACATTCTGGAGAATCCAAAAATATGAACACATAAGTTAATAAGTTGCTTCTCAGTGTAAATGATATTTAAACATGCTAGAGTTTTTTTTCAAGTTTTGCTTAATATAACTCCAAATAATTTCGAAGGGAATCGATGAAAGGAAAGATTGTGAATAGGCCCATTCAATTGAATTAAATTGGCTTTTGTAATAGTTAAGTGGTTGGTTCACATCTGTTATGAGTTGTGGTTCTTCTAAACATTGTTGTGACAACTGTGAGCATGACTCAAACGATATTCAAAGACATAACTACACAACAGAGACCGTCATGTTCAATAGGTTTTGAACACCACTCAGACACATAAGCACACACTATGGTGAACATCACTCAAACTCTTTTCAGGCCAAAGAGGCACATTGTTTTAACCAATTATGAAAGTTTGACAGTTTTAAAATAAATAGAATGAAGCTTTGAGCAATGTGTTAATGGATCACCGTTTAAGAATGAATGAAAGCTTTGATCAAAGTCTAAATATATTACGTTTAAGAGTTTAGTTTAGTGTTTAAGAACGAACAGATTTATTGACGGAAGTCCGAATATATCACCGCATAAGAATAAATAGATGCGTAGATCAGAGAATTGGTTTATTCCCGTCTTGGAATGAATGGCTTCTGTACTGATTCCCTAGAATGTTTGCATTTCCTCTAAATGAATGTATCCTTTTGTAGTGATTCTGTCTGGGACATCTTTCATTCACTTTTGAATCTGACAGTTATTGACGACCCAAAGGACCATAACTCTGTCTACTTTCGAACTACATAAATAATCTAGATTAGTCTAGACTTTTCAAGTCTGCTCATGTGTGAACTAAGAGACATTCGAGATCATCGTCATTATTAGGGGGAAATAAGTCAGTTGGTGTATAAACTCAACACAAAAACAAATTCTGGTAAGGACTTTCCTAATGGTATTGTGCCGGTGGGATGAATTATTTGATAGAAATGACACGCGTACGGAGCGGGATGATTAAGAGTAAATTGCATTGTAAGAAGTTAATTAAGGGTACGGCTAACATGACAGTGGCGCCATGAGGAGATTGAAAGAAAGTATTGCTTTGCCCACCCTCGAATGACTTGGTACGTGCCTTTGGGTGGTTGAAAATACACTGGGAAAAATAAAAAAGGTCTTAGTTTAAGTAATGTGAACATTAAAACGTAATAAAATAAATCGAAAGAAATTTTCCCGTTATAAGTACATTGATTAAGAATCCTATTGGACAGAAAATCAACATGTAGCCCAGCCTGTCATGGGGTTCAATCAGTAATTCCGAGATTCAGCTTTGCACACATCAATATAATTACTCTCTTTATTATACAAAATGACACACATAATAAATATTATCTCCATAAGCTCATTTTATCCACTACCCAAACCATCCGCCAAATTCTTTTTTCAATTTCTATGTTATTGGGATTTCTATAACGCGTATGTTTGTATGAATTTTAGACACGTAATGTGCACAATATTTGCCGTTTTACAGTCAGGTTGAAATGAAGGGACGTTATATCATTCAATATCTTTGATTTAATCCAAGTGATAAATGTACGGTGAAGAAAAATATTTCATAGCATGATTCGTCAGTTTAGCTAAAGCTATGTGTTTGACTTATTTATCACTTTCTATTATATATGTCTCTTGTTCACTACAAAAAAGATGTTGTTTAGAGTAATTGTGATTCTTTAGTTCACATGGGATTTTGAACTGTTGTTTACTGCTGCATTACACAACATGTTGTCCTTTGAGGTTGAGGTTGAGGTTATTGCAGAAAAAAAGGATTGTATTTCGTTAAACAACAAAATAAATACATATATCAGGTCTGTTTTCTAAAAAACAATGTCTTGAATATAAATGCTTTATATCTTGGGTTTAATCGATTTCAAAATCAAAGAAAATTTGACTACATCACTTACACCGGCTTTAAAATAAATATAAAAACAAATATACATTTTTTTAAACCGTTACTTTGTCCATGGAAAAGTTTGCGTCGAACAATTTAATAGTTGGCAAATAAACAAAAACTGATTCGACAGATAATCAAGGTAAAAAAACACACAAATATATATCAATTTATTTTTACCTGTGAAAATGAAATTAAACCCTTATTGCAATTATGAGCGTGCCTGCAGGAGACGGCCCGATCCCCTCTATGATATTTATAGCAAAGCCAAGACATAATTATGGTGATGAAATTGGGAATATCGTTAACTTTTAATTAGTGGAGAAGCCATGAACATAATTGGGTTTTTTATTATAATTATTCATTTTCATTATAATTTTTAAGCAATGACATAGCCTCCAAATGTATAAAAAGTTAAATTCTGATTGGTTGTGTGTCTGTTTGAATGATTGCTATAACATTCCTTTGATATCATGAATTTAGAATAGCATTTTGATTTGTAAGCTACATATCAATGCAGTTTTTTCATGAAAACTATTATGAAAAGCAGTTGCAAAAGTGAGTGCTACATGAGTTTTTAGCTTTGCGTAACGGATTTGAAAGCCAATTTCACTCTTTGTGTATGCTTTCAAACCAGAATGGAATTTAATGTTAAAGTAATAGTAAAAAATGAAATTAAGCCTTGGCTTTTGATGTAAAAACATACAATGTAAAAAAAGATTTCGCTTGGAGTGTCTTTCCCAAAGTGAAAGCGACACATTTTTCTTACCATATTTAACCGAGTAAACGCTTTGTTGGTGATAAACTCAATGGATTGGATATAATGTTATGTTATTTAAGGTAATAGCAAAATTCGTTTTTAAAATTAAAGTTGAAATCGCTGATATTTTTGAAACGATTTTATATTTATAATTCTTTAATTTGAAACTAACCATTTAAAGATAAAAAACAAATAGTTTACGACCAATCGATTATCACGTTTCAGACAGTTAGTTTTCTCTGTTTTCCCCTCTGGTGAGTATAACTCGTTTAAGACTTGTTACTACTAAGTCCATAAAGGTCACTGCGCATGTGAGCGGCCATGTCAAATAAAAAGTTCGAAAGATTAAATATAAAAGATCGAATGATGGCTGAATACATAGTTGAGGTCAAAGGAGCATGTTAAGATCTGATAATAGATTGTTCATATGACTTCTCACGCCCGGTTTAATAGCTTTTGGCTGACAGGAAGAAAAACACATGGATAACGGGTGCTTTACGTGTTTCAGAAAACAGGATTAGGAGAGTGGAAGATCAGGGAAAAATACAAGTTTTCATGTTTCATAAATGTAACGTGAAAGATGGGGATATGTCAACTGACAGAAAAGCAGTGGTGATAATTCAATTATCGATTATAATATATTGTTTAAACCACTCGTAATTTTGCTTTTTTGTTCGGAAACATATTTCTCAATAAATGTCAAAATATTCATCATAGGACAAAATAAATCAAATTTTATTTGATTCAAATAGAAATACCAATGTAAATATACTAACTTGGGTCATTTAAGTCACACATAATGATATTTGAAGACATCTTAGTCAAAATTGACAGGTTTTGACTTAATCTGGAGCAATATTTAACACATTTTAATTAACCAGCGACTTCGTTGGGTCGGTGTTGTCTGACTTCTTCTAATCCCCCCTAAGGTTTTCAATGCATGAATGTAATATGAGACTGGTGATGTAGAAATTAATGGTGGGAGGGGAATGGCGAGACTTTACTGACCGTCACGGGTATCTTTTTATACTTAGCGTTTGCTCGTCATAATGTTATGTCGATGTTACAAAATGTTGTTATTCATTTTTACTGTTTCTATTCTATTTCAGGTAAGTGCCAGTGGATGTATTATGTTGTTGGATTATATGTTCGCATATGGGTGAGTCCACGTTTGTTTATTTTAAAAAGGTCTCCTGGTCAAGAGTTGGCTTCAATTACTCCAATGTGTCTAGTCATTCTTGTACAAGCGTGTGTATGTTATTTTAAAGCATACAATCAGTGTATATTATTAAAGATTAAAATAATCTTTGTATTTACCTCGAATTGAAATATTTATCATAACAAATTATTTCGTTTCGAGATAACAACAACAAGACACTATTCTCAAATTGTTACTCAGTTTACACGAAAATGTCGCTTTGTCCACATAATCATGTTTGTTGTTGATGTCTGTTTTCAGATTTTGAAAGAAAATTAATTTTGTTTTCTCTTATAATGATCGAAGATGACATAATGATGATTATTTTTGTCTAGTTGAGAGTTAAAATATTCTTTAGGTAGCATTTATTCCGTTAAGTTGATTATGTGTGTTTTTATCGCTTTTTTATTTAAACCTGATCTGGCAGTAGTTCAATCCTCTTGTTACTTTATACCTCTTAAAATTTCAATCTGGTTAACTATGTGTTAAAATTATAAAAGTTGTCTCTTTTAAACCTCACAACAAGTCTAAGCCTTTCATAATGATATAACTTTTCCACGCTGGTGATGATCCATAATGAGCTCAGACTTTTCTAAGACATTCATGATCCAAAGAGCTTAGTCAACATTAGACGAGTAGTAATAGATGCTATTTGGACTAAGGAAATACCATCATAACGGTATTGGCTAGGTTTATGGTATAATAGGCTTAGGACCGAGACATTGGATCGAAGGGGAAAACAAGAATACGGCTTTTCTGTGTAATTTCCAGAAGTAAGGTTTTTCCTTGACAATGGTTCTGTCAACAACAGTCTGATACTAAATCAATAATATTCTGAAAAAGCCCAAAATATTAACACTAGCGGCTGAAGTACCCGGCTTTGCATGGTAAATAAGATATACAGAAAGAAAGTTAACACGAATTGGCAGATTTTTCATAATAATAAGAACACCATATGTATAACAAATAAAGGTGGGACAAATAATAGATAGTAAAAGACGAAACAAGTTATTAACATTTTCATGTTTAACAAATTAACACAAAAATCAGGCGCTTCACTATGGTTATGGGGTTATGTTTTTCAAGTTATGCATATGATATTCACTTGTGATGTCAGTATAAAATGCTTTTAATAACAATTAATTGGAGGGGAGGGGTAAGATTTAAATCTTAGTGTTAAATTCTATTTTTGTTACACATCAAATATATGTGTTCAAATATCAGCTGATTTTAAAAGTTAAAATGAATAAAACAGTTAATAGAGAGCTTTTACGTTAGCTTCGTTCTTGGAAGAGATATATTTATACAAAATCACAGTATCCTCATTCTTTTCTTTATAGATTATTTGGGTAGTAGTTTTAGGAGCTAGCCTAACCAGTGAAACATACAATGTTAGACCTTGATAAGTTCACTTTGCCTTGTGTGGTCAATACATCACCAGACTTATATTATGTACTTGTGGACACTCCTTTTGCCCCCTTATCATCTTACAGACAGATTCAATCGTGTTCATAAAAACCCTTTGGAATCAATTTTGCATTCAGATTCTTAACGGTTATTGACCTTTGTTTTCCCTGTCAATTCCTCCTCCTTCTTCGGACCCGAAGAAATGTGTTAATATTTGTTTCACTGAAAGTTCCAATAAAGTTTATTGGCATATTCAAGTAAATCAATATATTACATACTTTTGTAATCAGATTTTATATGAAAGCGTCATGTTCGATGATGCTCTGGCTATTGATCAGACGTGTTCTTTTAATGGAAGCAAACTTCAATCATAAATACTTAAGTTCATTAATGAGTTTCACTTTCATCTTATTATTGCTTGAATAATATATCTTGATCGATTTATATTAATTAGTGACTTAAAAAAGAAAAAACAATTTCTTATAAAGATGAATTAAAAAAAAGTTTGAAAGAAAAAGTATTAAAAAAAAAGCTCACTACCCGACATATGTTTCTCCGAACCTGTAGTAGTTCGTTTTCTTAGATCTTAGCAATCTTTGAGAAGTTCACAGGATCATATGACGTGAGGTCAGACGTTGTTTTTTCATTTATTTCTCTCAATTTCTTATCAATAGAGTCTATTTACATAAAGACTTAACTAATTGTTTTCCTTTCTAGAATGAAAATGTAAAGCAAAGTCTGAATTTATCGCCGTGGATGAATAGGCAAATGCACTTTCCCTAAATAAAGTCAGCACTTTGTTGTGATTCTGTCTGAGTCGGGTTTGATTTACTTCTAAAGCCGACATCTATTTGCAAAACAAATGTAAATAAACTGCTTTGTTACCAGATAAATATTCTAATCTCGTCTAGACTTCTGTTGTCTGCACGAATATGAAGTCGGGAGACCTTTTAGTTCATCGAATCGTCATTCTTAGGAGGAAATGCCATTTGTTGAATTAACTCGGCATGAAAGAACATTGTGGCAAAGACTGACTTAATGGTCTTGTACCGGATGGATGAACTATTTGATAGGACGTACGGTGGAGAAACCATTAATGGTAAATGGTATTGCAAGGAGTTGCTTAAGTGTAAGACTAACATGACATTGGCGTCGTGATGAGATGTGTGAGTGTAGAAACTGACATTAATAAGATTAGATTGGGGAATTGTAACCAAAAGAAAAAATAAGACAATAAGAACTTATCTCGTGTTCTTTGAGGGACACTTTAATCGTCTTTTTGTAATGCTTTTTTCACATTCGTCTGTGTGCTTTCCCTTCCAATGTTTTCTTAGACAAGTTGACATTCTGACTCCATGTCCGGCCCATCTTGCTAAGGATTTTTGAAGCAGAGTATGGACGCTTATGAGCCTTGCGTGTTTGAGAACCACTGTGTTTGAAATCTTGTATTACGTTTCGATGTGCAAGATTCTGTAGAGCCAGCTCATTTTGAGGTATTTGTGTTGCTTGTAGATGGTCCAAGTCTCACTTACATGGAGACAAGTGGTAATGGCCATTGCACTGTAGACCGTAAACTTAGTGTCAAGACAATGTCATATGATCTCCCAGGGAAGTTCGTGGGTATCTCGGAAGAAGCACTGGATTTGGCAGCTCTATTATTCACCTCATTATCTATGTTAGCTTTCTGTGAGAGCGTCTTTCTTAGGTGGTGAGTTGTTTACCACTCTAAGCTTTTCTCCTTTTATATTGACATTCAGATTTACATATTGGTTACTTAGCTCTTATGGGAATAAGATTTCTGCCCTTTTGGTGCCAATTTTTAGTCCAGAATTGTCGCAGGTTTTTGATAACAAGTTAAGCTAGTGTTACATCTTATTTTGCGTTGTTGAATTGTAGGCACAGTCGTCGGCGATTTAGAGATCTACGGTAACTGTTTTGTGACTTTTCTTTGACGGATTTTAGGCGACTGAGATTCAAATAATCAAATTTCAGCCCTGTATCAGATAGATAGGTCTTCATACTCGTAGTTACAAAAAGCATCAAGTTGCTTTGCTGAGAAAACCATACTGAAGTGAGTTTGGAAAATCACTCAGGCTTGTGTCACACCGTTGGTTACTAGGAGGGTCTCTGACGTTTATCCAGCATCTAGCACTTTCACCATATGAAACTGTCAAATCATTCTGATACTAAACTTGTTTGGGCATCCCTTATTATCCATAGGCCCTTTCTACTGACAGTATCAAAGGCCTTTGTCAAAAGTCATGACGATATCTAGATATATCAATATTTGCTGTTTTTGGCATTTCCCTTTGAGTTGGCGAGCCACAAAGGTCATCTCTGTTGTTTAACGTTCATCACGGAAACCACATGACCAGACGGTTAAGAAGTACTCTTGAGATTATCTTACCGATGATGGGCAGTAGAGAGTAGAGAGATCCCTTGGTATTTATCACAAGACTGGCAACAACAATTGCTTGTGTAAATGTGGACTAGGCTCGTATCTTGAAGCTGCTGTGGGACTTTTCCTTTTTGATAAATGGACTGGAGGAGTTCCGTAAGCTTTTTTATTATGAATAGGCCTCCTGCTTTGTATAACTCAGCTGGTATGACATCAGGGCCTGAGGCTTTTATAATTGACATCTGTATAACTTCTTTTGTGACTCCTCAGTTGGAGGATAATCAAGTCATATGTTGATATCTAGGTTGCGTGGACAATCTATGGCATCATTGTGGACGACAAGAATTTGATGAAAGCGTTGATCAAAGACTCAATATAATATAATATAAGAGTGAATGGAAGCGTTGATTAAAGTCTGAATCTATAACCGTTTAAGAATGAAAATAAGTAGTGATAGAAGTCCGAAAATGTCACTGCGTAGTTATCAATAGCTGCGTTGATTAGAGAGTTGGTTAATGGCCGTCTTTAAATGAATGGATTATGTATTGACTGTCTAAAAATATCTGCAATTCCTCCTAATAAAATCATAATTTGGTTGTGATTCTGTCTGGAACGTCTTTCAGTTACTTCTTAATCCGACAGGGATGAGGACCTTAAGGAACATTACTGTCTATTTTCGTAGATATTCTAGATTAGTCTAGACTTCTCAAGTCTGCTCGTGTGTGAAATAAGATATCTTTGAGATCGCTTTCCTTATTAGAGGGGCGGAATTCAGTTTGGTGAATAAACTCACCATCAATTAAACTTCTGATTAAGACTGACTTATTGGTGTTGTGAAGTTATTGTATATATGACAGGCATACGAAGGAGCGATCAATATGGTTAAACGGTATTTTACAAGGAGTTACCTAATGGCTAGACTAACAGAACATTGGTGTCATGACGAGAATGGTGAGTGACACAATAGGGTTGGAGTAGGCACATTTTAACAAATTGAAACAAAATAAGGAAAAGGAATGAAGGTAAAAAGTGATGACAATTGATATTTTTAGCTTTAATGCCCGACCCCTTTTTAAAGCTTTTTCCACCTTAAAATGACTTTTCTTGGTACATGTCTTGGTGGTTTGAAACAATATATGAGCATATATAAGAAGGTTTAAGCTCCAAAACTATGAGGATCTAAACGCATCATAATAAAGCGTGAATAATTTACTTGTTATAAGCACAATATTTAGAACCGACATTAAAATTTCAACATTTCGGCTCCGGACTGGGAATCTCTATTGAAAAGGAAATAAACATTTGGTCAATCAGGAAATTACGTCTAA
>JAUUEB010424075.1:0-11998 GCA_032362205.1 Clione limacina
AAATTTAATACTCTATTAACGATGTTATTCGGTAAAACCACTTTGGCTGAAATACGACTTCTGTCTGATTCAAATATGTTTTATTAAAGGCAAAGATCTAATTCTAAAAAAATGTCATTGCTTGGATTTACAACAAACGCATTATTTTGTATGTTTGTTCTCTGCAACATACGTTTTTTTAAAGGCAATTACATAAATAACATTGGGAAGTCCTTGTTTGGCGTGTTTCATAATCCCATACCATAAACTCTTGAGATTTGTATCTGTTTTGTTACACAAAACATCTCATGAAACAATATTAAAAATGAAGAAAACACCATTGAAAAACGAATGCATAGTTTACATTTGATGATGACAATATATTTATCATAATATTCTAGCAGAATAACTTCGGTGTGAGCTTTTTTTCCTCTTAATTTGTATTCAAATGTTCTTAAAGCTTTTCTTTATTCTGGCCTAAATCTGATTGGACTTGCAGATAATAGACACGGCCTGAAATTCAGAAAAGGTTGTCACTAATTAAGGGAATTCGGAAGCTGTGGAAATTTGAAAAGAAAGAGCGTCATAAAAACTACGGACATGAAATGGATGGGAACATTAAGAGACGTGTGATAGGAATACATTCTTGAAATCTTTCTGAGACAGAGCTGACACCAACCGCCATCAGATTGATTCGATTTCAATCTTGTTTTCTATAAACACTGCGGTCAGTGACTCCTATTAGCAACTGGTCTTGGAATTGCGATACAATTGCAATACAATTATGCTGAGATAACGAACGTCCTCAGAGGAACTATATTTGAAGTTGACGTTTTTTTTTTAATTAGCAACAGGAGAGCAAGGAAATACAATCAAGTGTAGTAATATGATATCGGTATTGAATAAAGATCTATTAAAAGCTGCAGCTGAGACAGGGGGATTTAAACATAAATTGATATAAAGGTTATAAATATATGAACATAGGGCAAAGCCGTGTGAAAAATGTAACTCTTTTGAAAGCCATCACCTCTTATTTTGTTAATAAAAATGCTGAACCGCCTACGATATATCACGATGCCCTTATTAAGAATACATGTTGCCCAAAGAGATATCTTCAAGATATATATTCAAATTGATATAATAATTTTTTTGATTTGCTAGGGAGGCATTACTGTGTTCATTTGTGCAGCACACAATTTTGCACATTATTACCTGAATCGTTTAAAGCTTATTATTGATTGCAATTCAAACAGAAGTTACATTTTCTCAATGTTTTTCTTTACATATTTCGCTAAAGTTGTATTTAAGTAATGCTGACATCGTACAATAAGGAAATGTTTTTTTACATGGTTTACTCTATCTGAGTACCCATGTTTCTTTTTTTATTTAAATTTTTTTTAAATTTCAACATCTGATTGCTCTTTTTTCATTGTATTTCTATGTCCGTTGAATAGGCTCGAAAGCCATCCAACTATCAAATATCGATACATATCGAAAAACAAGTTGTGATTATTTAGCCACTAATTAGTCTGGACTGTTATTAGCTACGGTTTAAAGCTAACAACCGTAACGATTTCTATTTTGTTTATCCTGTCTCCTGTCAACGGTTTCAATAGAGAAGTGTTCCAAATCTGATTCTGCTACAAACAATGTGAGATATTTAATGAATCGTCATCACTAATGAGCGGGGATTCTTATCTTTGGTATATCAATAAAAAATTGTCATATCATAAGGATAAGAATTGAAGAAAACTAATTCAAGGCATTACAACACAACACTTTAGAATTTAGAATGTGTCTTAGATGTTACTGATATGATGTTTCTTTTATTTTGGGTTGTATTGACAGTGCATAAAAATGTATAATTCAAGACAATATCAGATCTTGTGAATGTTCACAAATGTTCTGTGAATTTGTAGCAGCATCAAGATATGTGTTTTATGCCAAGTCTAATTATTGCGGAAATAAGACACGAAGCATCGATGAATTATAACGAGTGTGTTTCAACAACAACAATCTTCCGAACATATTGGAACTTGGCTTCATGAGCATTATTTTGATTTTATTTGTGAACCTGGTGCACCTAATGCACCTGCTTCCAAAAAGGATAGAAGGTTACATTTTGATCTTAGACATGACGTCATGGTATCGCCTGAAAAAATGTTGATGATTATAGCCGATGCTCCCGTAGGAGAATGCTTAAGCCATCATAGCTCAAAATTTGTCATTAAATTGAAGTTAATCCAAGATGTTTACGTTAACGTCTCTGGCTATCAAGGTAGAAAATGAATCTTTCTGCACTGTCTGTCTGTGTATTATATGACATGGTTATTTAACGAAAAGGTCGTTACATCGACCTAAAGAAAAACGAACTCGGTTTTTCTAGGTTTACTTTATTTACGGACAGGTTGAGGTTACAGAGTGCTTCTAATTTTATGTTTATTGACTTTTTAAGTGTCAATTTATTTTCATTTCAAGTTAAAGACATCCTGGATAGTCTGGCTCTTTTTATGGTTTAAAAAAAGAGGTTCCCCTATACGAACACATTAACTCCTTTATACTACTGATATGACTGTCATTTGAGATGTGATTTAAGTGTACTTACATACTATCATTTGTTTTTCAATTGTGAGTCTGGAAGTATGAATACCAAAGTACTTTCATAAATTAAATAGTGGTCAATGCGTTGGAGGAGCAATTGTATGTTCGAATACGATTTTGAAAATATAGCCAGTCGTAGAGTCAGTTTTTGTGGTTTGAAGTTCATCTATGATGGTAGTGGGTTTACATAACGAAGAAGTCTAACAAAGGACAAACAGTTTAACGAGTAGAGAAATACTAATTAATATCGAAGCCCAATAGATTATTATGGGTTGTTCCATCATTATTTTTTTAATTACTGAACAATGATGCAATAAATACATGATCAATGAAAGATATCAATATTTCATAATAAACATCACAAATGAACAAAAGGAAAAAGGCAAAATATCCCAATCGTAAACACAAGAATTTATGCTTACCAGTGTACTTAAATATTGAAAGCACGTTTGAATGTACGCGTTGTTAAAGAACAAAATAACCTTCTTCATTATATAAAGCGACTACTGAGTCATTATTCCTCTTGGACCTGAATTGGCATGTGTTAGCGAGAGGTGTCGGTTGACAAGCCCGGCTTCGAAAACTTAAACAAGGATGTTAGCCACACTGCAATTTGTAATTAGGTAACTTGAATGTACCAAGAACATGTCCACAGTGATGCGGCTATAATTCATGTCAGAACGTCAAAAACCGCAATTGGCTCTGGTGACAGCTGAGGACGGCATTACAAGTTGACATGTGCTTCATGTCCCTGGCCCAACGCAAGTTGTATTAGGATGGTCCAGTAATCTAAGGGAAACCTAGAGTTAAATTCAAGTTAGTAGCTATAACAGCATATGATAAAGACGAATGTGAAGGACCTTTAAATTGAAGGGTTGGGTGACATAAGAGTCGATATCCTGATGTCAGTAGAGGCAGTGGGCTGATGTCTGTATTCGCTATCTAGTGGACCTGTTCTTCTAAATGGTTGGTGGGTGTGTTACTCGACTCCGCCTTGCAGGGTGGCAGTCTTTTGACTTTTGATATGTGTCTTGCAGACGTCAGGCAGATGTTTGACTGGCGGCGACTACGACTTGACATGTGCCATTTAGCACGTTCGGTTCATTGGCAAGCCCGGCCTTGAAAGGCGAGGATTTGTGTGTGAGCCACACCGGCATTTATAAGCGGTGTCTTAAATGCACCACAGTGGTACAACCAGTCATGTGGCTTATAGTGTCCCAACCATTTGAGTCTCGGAAGAGGTCCCATTATCACAGCAAGTCCAAATCTTTTTTTAGCATTAAACGTAGCTACCGCTCAAGACTTGGGTTATGTCGGATGGCATGGAAACTGATGGGTTGCCAGAGTTGTGTGGTCGTGTCGGAACCCTCAAAACCGCAATGAGCTAACAATCATTTTACGATTTTTACTAGTTCGATATTATTTAAAAGAACGTATTTATTTCAAAAGAAATTCTTATTCGGGCCTTTATCAAAAATGTACCTCTTTTAAGACATTGCAATGCACGAAACATAAAATATCGACAAGGATAAGTGAAAAAACCTCTCATGATAGGGCAATAATTAGACAGCGTCACGGCAAATATCGCAGAACAGCATCACGTTAGATTCTCTCCAGCAGCAAAAACAATAATATATAATTATACTTCTTTATGAATAACAAATTAACACAGCAATGTTCAAAAAACTTCAAACTATCTCTGTGTGGCAAGCAAAATACTGTGTTTTATTACACTAGGAACAGAATAATGCATCAATATTTTAACTCGATGGGTCACAACAAAGTTGCTGTTAAAGCCATAATCAGTGAAACACATTTTGTATTATACATTTTATCAAAAAGTACCATGAAGATAAAAGACGACATTGAAAGTACATTGATTCATTTTTTGGGCAGATAAATATAAAGAGCTGTAAGAGATTCTAGGCCAAAAGCTAACATACAACAAGAAATGTATATCTTGACCACAAATGACCGTCACCTTTGAAATGACCTTGAAACCATAATTTGACCCCAGAAATGGAAACCTCATATCAATAAACGTATGAAATGTGATATCATACGGCTATATATGAAGGTCCTTAGTTGTGGAGATTAACTGAAAATGTACGGTGGCCATCTTGAATATATGCTATTACTAGAGTTACCCAGATACGATTTGTGTAAGAAAAACGTTTCATCACTCCAGGGACCCTCTTAACAAGAATAAACACTTGATCTTCAAAATTGCAAGAGCTGTCCCCAGACTAAGAATATAAATGAACTGGCGATCATCATAAGTTTGAAAGTCTATAAGTAATTGTTTAGTTTTTGTATCGCCTCAGTCCAAAATTGTATATTCAAGTGATTTACTTATAGTTCATTCTTTCAGAGGCTTTTAACTGCCCTTTGATAAGAATATGTAGCCAAGATTAGCTAAAAAAAACAACCTATAATTTACTCAATTTAAACGTGAATTTAATTTATTTTTTTATTAATTGTTGCTAAGAGAGTACAATCTATAAAAAAACGATATAGGTAATAGAAGAAATAATTCTTTATTGGTTCTTAAAAGATTGTTTATACTAACATAATCAAAAGACTCGAGGCGATTGGAGACATATAGGTAAATGTAGGCCCTGAGCTCTGATCATTGTATATAAGATAATAAGTCATGAAACTGAACTTTCTCAAAAGTTTGTGAAAATGTTGTCACAGAAAAGACAATGTGTAAATTTAGTGTTTGGGTTTTTTCTTATTTACATTTTTTTTTACCTCACCCACCTCGATGGGTCAATGTTTAAGACGAAAGCCTAGCCAAGTGTTTAAATCATGGGTGGGTCGCTAAACTTGAATCTACGCCCAGACTTATTTATATATTAAAGAGGACGTAACTAAAAATTAGCCTATACCAATAAGGGAAGTAACCAAATATAGACCCAATCCTTGACATTCCAGTGTTGTCAGCCTTCCAGCCCTTACTCAGCCTTACTGCGACTACCTTTTATGTGTTGTTCCGGCGGAAAGCTTACCGTACTGTAGTATGTAGATACTTTATTTTAGAAACCTTTTTAAATCATGAATATCATCAATCCTGTGGTGTAGTGGGTATAACCTTGCATGTTAATCGGTCCAACGTGGGTTGTACTCATGTTTCATTGATTAATAAATTGTAGCATAGAAAATTCTACCATGTTCATGGTGATGTTTATCTTATCTTAAATACCAGTGAAATCAGATTACGCCCTTTAGATCTATAAATATTTAAGCGCCCAAAGTCAAGACTGATGGCCTATTTAAGCCTTTTTAAAATATGTGTGATTTAGCAGTTGTCTCAACTGACGACTGGCATTCTGAGAATCTTGCTAAGATTAATCGGCTTGATGTCAGTATGCTGTAACCGACTAGGATGTAAGAGTGGTGGTACACCTTACAAATATATGTAGTAACACGTACATATGTTTATGTCTGATTTAACCGACCATGTGTTGAGAGAAAGGGTAAACACCTTAAAACATTTAATTTCTTTACCGTATCTATTCATGTTATGTTATTTTCGTTCGTTTTCCGGGACTTAATAATTTATTTTTTAATTAATGTTATCAAATGTCGATGATTCTTGAAATCAATGCGGAGAAACAGTGATAAAAATAACTCAAATCTATGACATGTGTGTTGTTTATGTTTATTTTTTAATTATCGTTGACTTTGTACTGATATCATATGACATAAACGATATCACTGGATGTAAATATGACAACAGTTCACTGAGTGAACGCCTAGTATTATGTTACATTGATCCAAGTCACAAGTCAAAGTGAATTGTCTGACACGCGTGTGCACATCTTAAAAGGTGGTTGGCAATAAGTACAGAGTATCTTCAACTACAAACATATATGTACAATACTGCATACGCTGTAAGTTGTTTATTAATAATAATTTGATATTTAAATTTATAACTTATGACCACGACATTATATTGCCTAAAAATACATATATTACTTTACATCTTTATTTCAGTATTAAGATTATAATAGATTATAATATATTACACATGTGTCCAGTGAGGTATCTCTAAAATTGCTTCTAGTAATGCCGACGTTAGACATATATTGTCTTTGTTGGAAAATAATCGTCATATTAACTCACGGCATTAAGCTGTATCCTGGCATATCCCCTTATCCTTTTTATTACACACTTTTAACAAATCTTGATCATACAATAGTCATATTTAATTTGTATAAAGCCACACGGTGAAAGAAAAGGGTTTAATTTCATCCTTAATGTGTGTTATCCGTTAAAATACTTGATCGAAAAGGACTCTTTGATTGTGATGGGGGAATATTCCAGAATAAAGCAGAAATTTTTATGAAACTTAATTTGGTAATTGGCCCACGCCGATCTGCTTTTGACAATGTCACACAAACATAAATTTCTACAAGATTCGCTGGCGAGTCAAGGTTGTGAAGGAAAGCCTCCCATATCGCTGCAACACTTGGTAATGGAGAAATAAGTGTTCCAGTTTTTAAAAAATTAAGTTTCAAGCTACTTCAAACGTCTGAATAAATATATGCATTAGATATCAATTCATTGCTACTCAAAGTATTTCACCTCGATTTAACTGCGTTTTAATTAGTATACAAAAATTGACATATTCCTTTCCCATACAACTACACCTTTGCCATATTGAACACAGTCTATATTCTTTCTTAACTACACCTTTCACTTTTTGAAAAAAGTCTATATTCTTTCCTAACTACACCTTTCACATATTGAACAAAGTCTACACTCTTTCTTAACTACACCTTTCACATATTGAACAAAGTCTATATTCTTTCTTAACTACACCTTTCACATATTGAACACAGTCTATATTATTTCCTAACTACATCTTTCACATATTGAACAAAGTCTATATTCTTTCTTAACTATACCTTTCACATATTGAACAAAGTCTATATTATTTCTTAACTAAACCATTCACATATTGAACAAGTCTATATTATTTCCTAACTATACCTTTCACATATTGAACAAAGTCTATATTATTTCTTAACTAAACGATTCACATATTTAACAAAGTCTATATTATTTCTTAGCTAAACCATTTACATATATTGAACAAAGTCTATATTCTTCCTTAACTATACCTTTCACATATTGAACAAATACTATATTCTTTCTTAACTAAACCATTCACATATTGAAAAATGCATGTCAATCCTACATGTGTGTATTTCCCTTGCATTTCAGATGCTGTTCACTGCACTGGAAGCAACTTTTTCTGGACTTTACCACAGGGTTCACCCTGTCGCACCTTAGGGTGAGCTATTTCATTTTCTTTGATAGATAAATGCTTTTTTAATGTTAAATTAACTCTTTATTAGTTTGCTATCATAATCGATAGTTAACAATAAAGTATAATAATTTTTCGAACTATTCACCCTAATGATTGTAATTTAAGTCTCAGATTTGGCAGCACTTGGAGCTTATATAGCTACCGTATAATGTCGGAAAGAGTCCAGTTAAAACTAATTTTCATTATATCTCGCAAAGTTATTTGTTGACTCCTAATCTCATTACTTTTTAAAGTATATTATGTTTTTAATGAACACAATGTAAAGTGTATTCCCCTTCTCCTTGTATGTGTCTCTTAAGTAAGGGATCATTATTGAGAGATTAACATGGCAGCGGCCCACAGGCGCGTATAAAAGATTTTAAAATTGAAGGGGGGGACCTTGATTGTTAACATTTAGTCACCAACAGTTTATGAGATTAGTAATAAACTGTGCTAATTTGGAGCATTTTGAATCTCAATCTTGGGGGGGGGGCGGATTTAAACGTTTTATTTGTCATTAAAATCACTTCTCGTTGAAATGTATAATACGATAACCATGAGGTACTGTCAATATCCTTTATCTCATCTAATATTTTTCTCTTCGCTAAGTGGATGAGTGTGTCAGTGACTTTGTCGTTTGTCACACTTCAGAATTGATGCACAATATTTAAATTGGTTAAAAATTGCGTCACTACATAAGCATATTATGTAATTATTATGACCGCACATAGTCTGCTTTGTTAAACAAGCAGGCCAAAATTTAACCCACGCTTATAAGTTAATAAAATCCCCCCTACGTTCATCGATGGTGTCAATTGAAGTGCAGTGTATATACAGTGTTTACCTTTTTTGAAATTTCCAATGTTGTGATGTCAATGGTGTACACAACAAAAACACCCGATAGTCTGAAGATGATCCTGAATTAAATTAAATTCAACTCAATATGAAGAGGAACACATTTTTTCACTGATGTTACTCTTACAATAGCTTTGACAAGATAATCGTTTAAAAGAAAATGAAAAAATCATAGATTGATTATATTCAAGGTCACATAAATGAGGATGTCCAATTGTGTGTTGAAAATATATATTGGGTACGGTTAGGAGTCTGTTGAGATGAAAACTTTTAGTCAAAGATACCTATTTCCTTCTTTTTCACTGTATGAAGGTGATAACAGGCCAGGATTACCAGAAGACATTTGTAATTTTGAAAAATAATTAGGCCAATACTACGACTCTTCTTCTTATTCCAATGACCAATATTTTAGTCCAAATTGTGATCACTAACCGTGGATGTACTTTGTCAGTGTCAATGTCACGTTATTAAGCCTTATGATGTGACCAACTGAAACAAGAAAAGTAAAACAAGTCGGAAGTATTCTTAGCTGATAGTTGTTATTTGTAGGATAGCGGCATGGGGTAACACCTTTTAGCATACCTTTGATCTCGATTAAATACCCAGACATAACAAAAAAATTGGCATTGTCGATTACCAGGAAAAAATGACTTTACCTAAATCTAACAAAAGTAGATGTTGATCAAGCTGACGAAGATACTGTGATAACAATAAACCTAAAGACAACCTGCACAGTATACAATTGAAACGTTGACCAAAATATTGCCAGATTCACGTACATAAAAGTATCGTGCTATCAGATAATTTAGAAACAAGAAACACTAAGAACTATTAAAATAAAAGAACTGCATCGAACACCAAATAAACCCTGTCTTAATAGTACAATGATGTATGTCAGATTTGACTTAAGCATACATGGACGACAACCCCCGGTTTTATTGCTTGTTTGTTGGTTGACAGGTCCTTGAAAAATGTCTTGGTAGCTTTGTTTGTCAATTTTGGTAGTTATCGATTGGTGTATTAGTTGATTTGTTTGTTGGCTTGTTATTCAGTTAATTGGTTTTCTAGTCAGTTTGGTTTCGTGATCAGTTGGTTCGTGACGTGTTGGTTTTATTTGTCATTTAGTTGATTGGTTTATAGTTTATATATTGGTTGATGTGTCGTTTTTGTGATGAGCTTCTACGTCCTGCTTTGCCTGAACAAAACTGACATTCATTTTACTATCAAGACAGAGTTTACCCGTGTTAGCTGTAGGTCTCCTTTATCTTTAGTAATTCTTAAATGTTTCTAATGGGTTCTCGCATAACAACGGCGGGGGTGGGGGGATTCTACAGATATTCTGTTAATGGGAATCATGTACTTATTATATTTTTGTTTTTGTTTCATTCATTCACTGTCAGCCTCGACAAAGCCAACTTTTGTTTGAATTCGGCAAAGATTATCTCTATGAAGTAATCGGTTATGCCCATTTTCTGTTGTCTGACTCAAGTAAATGTACAGATATCCAATCGAGATCAATGGTATGCCGAAATGTGATATCCCGTGCCTTAATCCTACACAGAACACATACCAGCTGAAGAAACTTCTGATTTGTTTTACTCTTCTTCTTTCTAATTGGTCACATCATCAGGTTTGATAAACGTGACATTTGCACTGGCAAAGTACGCCCCGGTTTAGCGAGCAGATTAAGCGCAACAAATTTAGCGCATATTCTCTTGTAATATTGGAAACATTAGATTTATCTTTCAAAATGCAAGTGCCTAATTGGATTTCCTGATCTTTGCTTACCTTCATACAGTGGAAAATAAATTAAAGGTATCTGTAACGAACAGTTTTCATCTCAAGGGACTCGCCTCTTAAATGGACTCGATGCAATGTATTTTTAACTTAATTACAAATTATTTTGTGTCATCTTAAACGTTCGTAAATATGTGACCTTTTATTGAGCTTTAAAATGATTATCTTGTCAATTGCGATGTTAAAGAGTGGAACCAATGAAAAATGTCATCTTTTTAAAATTAAGTTCAATTACATTTATTTATGAGCATATTTAATTTATCAGGTGTTTTTGTTTTGTGTACACACTTGACATTAGAAGATTTGAAAGAAAAGTAAGCACGCTATAACAAGATTTATGCACGCTATAAGCCTTTTATAAGCCGTCTAAGAGCGAGCTATACGCAGGTTATAAGTGCGCCAAATGCGAGCTAAAAATAGTACACTTGACGCAAGCTAAGACCTAATCACGCTAAAAGCACTCTATTATGCACGCTAAACAGGCACAAGGGCAGGCTAAAGGCACGTTATAAGGACAGCTATAAGTACGCTATTAGCAGGCTTAGATAGTTTTAGGCTGTAATCTGCACTTTAATTAACGCCACCAATGATCATATGGGATAACGCTTGACCTATATGTACATACTAGGTACCTTGCTTGTTCAACAAAGCAAGCTGTGCGCGGTCATTATGACATCATTCTATGCGTATCTAGTGACGTAATTTACAACTGATTCAATATTGTGCGCATTAATTTTTAAGTATGAAATACGGTTAAGTCATTTTCCCATTCACGCATTGACCGAAAATAAATATGATATTACATGAGGAGTGGTTTATGGACAAAATAAAAAGTTTAATTTGGCTTTAAAAATGTTGGATGTGAGGCACGCCAACTCAACGGAAGTCTTTCAAGAAATACCCCTCGCTTAGATCAAATAGGAGGGAATGAAGTACTCAATGAATAAAGTATATAATTAAAAAAAATCACACAATTTAAACAGCTCAATCACAAAAAAAACATTATTAATTTTTTGGGTTGATTTTTATAATTCAATTCTTCAATTTTATTTTGATATGATTATCTCAAAAAAATTATAGCACTTGACAATAAGATGACCGAGAAGAAAATGTGAAATGTAAAGGTTGGACTTAATATCTTTACTCAACTAATACTTTGATAACATGTTAAACTAAAAGTCTAATCCATAAGTAGGTGATAGGACCATACTAAAATAGAGATATAAATGTACTGATTCAAACTGAATCAAAATCTGCTTTTCCGTATGATGCTCGTTGATCATTTTTACAACGATAGAAAAATCCAAACATAATAATTGATGAAAATATTTAACATTGTGTTGTAATGACGCAAATCAACTCTAAAATTTGGTAAAACCAAGTTATAAGTTTCCAAGTGTAATATATAAGACGAATATTTAGTTTCTTTCACATTCTTATTTAACTTAG
>JAUUEB010424186.1:0-20359 GCA_032362205.1 Clione limacina
GAGAGAGAGAGAGAGAGAGAGAGAGAGAGAGAGAGAGAGAGAGAGAGAAATAAAGCGTTCATAAAAAAAATGTTTTTAGTGAGAGAAAATTTACATAAAAGTTACAAGCTAAAAAATCACTACATGAAAGGTTTGAGATCGGACTTTCCCAAAAAGTAATCAGTTGCACCAGGAATATCTTGAAGTTAAATAATATGTCGAAAGGTCATCAAGCTGTCTATATTGAAGGTTCGGATAGCCAATTCTTACACGAAACGCATCGAAATTGATAGAAACTTTCTTGGTTTTTTCCCAGTGATGGCGAATGCAAATATAATAGTAATGTTATTCGACTTAGGATAAATGGATCCATCTGGTACTCTGTGACTAGCGTCACGCCAGAACCTCTGTTGATGAAGTAATCTAGATATGCATTATGCATGGTCGGGTTAGTCAACTACGTCTCTTTTCTCACAGATTAATACATTATAATAAATACCCTATCCGACTGTACACTACTTTGGCCTAATCATCAATGGAAGTTACGCGCATATTGTTTTTTTGTTTTTTTTCAAATCCCATGCTCGTTTCTATATTTTTGTGACCCATGTTGATATAAAAATAGTTGGTGCATTAATTGAGTATACAGAGAACACATAATAAAAGCATTATATTCTAGGTTATGTTAATAAAAGGTATCCAAGCAAGCCTTTTGTAAGGATGAATTACAAATTGCGATTTTGACTCATTGTAATGAAACAGACACAAATACAAATAATGCAGTTTCTTGTCGATGCAGTCCGCAGTGCGACTGGACCCTTTGTATTATAACATTGAATACAATTGTCTTAGATTGTGAAAGCTACTCAGTTCCTGGCTGATTTTTTTTTCTCTAGGGCTTGTTACAAAGAGAGGGCTTAAGTTAGAGTTGGTATGTCTTTTGTTGCCAGCAGAAGATTTCTTCTGATGTGATTGAATGCTTATTACACTGCGAGACATTCGACGTGTTCTCAGGGACCGTAACTGTGTCATTTATTAGTATATTTCTAACCCACCCTAAGTGATCATGACACGAAAGTACATTCTGTGGTCCTTGATTTAACCGTAACGGTGTAATTAGTAGTATATTTCTAACCCATCCTAAGTGATCATAACACGCAAGAACTTTTTTTGTGGTCCTTGATTGTTTGTCAATTATTTACTGCCTGCTTCTACCTTTCGGTATCTCTTATCCCCTCTTCTCCCCAGCAATAGCGTACTACAATTTTTGTTCAGTTGATTTGCCCGTTAGTCCTCGTGGACATGTGCTTGTTTTTAGCATTAGTACATTGTTGTGAAAGACATATCATAGCCATGAATAAGATTGATCATAAAGCATCCTTTCTGGATAACTGCCAGTCATCTGAGCTGTTTTTTTCACTAAGTAGTAGTACATTATTAAAACAGAGATAATGAAAAAAAATCTTTTTTAAACAAGCTACAAGTTTCTGATTCCAAACACTCGTCAGCAAATAATTTTCAATATTATAAAAAGTTAATGTCTCATCATATTCAATTTGTTCTGTTAAAATTTTTACAGTATATAGTTAAGTGTCTGTCCGTTTCTACGAGATAATTTAGTCTAAAGATGTTGATATTTGTGTTATTTAACTTCGAAGTGTTCTCATTAAAATGATATATCCCTTTAGATATTGTACCTTGCTGACAAATATGCAGCACTGCATTGGCACGTACTAAATGACTTATTGATCTTATAATGCAGCGAAGACCTGTAGCATTTGATGAGTTTCTACAAAGCCTTGACGACAATGGCTATGTCCACGTAGCATATAGAATACGAAATACATAAAAATGGCCCACAAAAACCTGATAGTAGACAAGGTAAAAACAAAACGAGATGCTGTCACTGATGACAATGCTTCCTTGACAGAAATGAGGGATGCAGCGTCAACTCAAAGTGTTGTATTTCGTTCTCGGCGTCTTATTCACTCAGATATTCCGGAGGAAGAACTTCACCTACTGAAAGAAGAGCTTTCTTTTCTTAAGAGTGACACATTGGAGCAGGTATGCTTTACGTGTTTTAACATAATCAACCCTAAAACTTGCAAAGCGGTTCGATATTAAGAAACACTTTTATTTTAAAATGTATTATATTTTAAAATCAGCAGTCCAACACATTATAACTCAGTTTTATAATAAAATATTAGGTATGTTTCAATTAATCTTTTGATAATGCATATATTATACATTTTCTTCAATCTTTGCTCTAAAGTATAACTCTTGTTTAACAGTTATATACTGCAATCGAACAAAATCATGTTTTTGGAAGATCTTTATTTTGCTTTATATTTGATGTCAAATTAAAATGACTTTTCTTAGTATGCGCACCAATTTTGATAGGTTAAAACACACATTGGTCATTATAAAATTCAAAATCGATTTATTATTTTGCAGGTGTAAGACTTGACTTGACTTGGAAAGCATTACTCATTGATAGTCTGAGTGCAGAAGTCAAGGCTAAAAATGTCCGCTTTGAAGAAGCACAAGCAAGAATTGAAGCTCTGGAGAGAAGAAAAGAATGTTTTGAAACAAATAAAGGCAAATATTGGTTTATCTATCTATTTTCAATTCTTCTCTTTAAAATAATCAACATACTGTAAAATAAAATTCAGATCGATATTTCAATTCATCTTACATCTTTACTGTCGTTTTATCTACAAGAAATAACCAAGCCAAATTAATTAAAATATCCAATGATGACAAGAGGACGTGGAGAAAATATATGACACGCATCGTGACAGGAAATAAAGTTTCATTATATAAGTGACGCATGCAATCATTTTTAATAGCTTTATTAATGAAAATTATTTGTATGGTGAACAGGTACAGTTCATAAGCTCAAGTGAATTGTTACATAGGAGTTGGCAAAACAAATAATATCAAAATGAATACTGATATTCTTAACAATGAGCGAAAGGAAAAAACAATTGAGAAAAAGAAAACAATAAACAAGCGAAAAAAGAAAAAACCAGTGAGAACAGATGAGAAAAGCATATAGGGTAATGACTGAATAATACCATGGCTAATTTCAATCAATTAAATAAATGTCATATACATTGATGACCATGTGATTGTCTTAAACGCTTAATCACAACTGACAAAGGAAACCACAGGCTTCATACATATTAATAAATTAATGATGTCATAAACATCAATGATACTTTGTTATCTTTGGATTATTAAAGATAATTAACAAGAAAACCAATCAGTGATAACAAATGATCATGAACAGTGATAAACACAACCTTTTCAAGAAATGAATGATTGCTTACATGGAAAGCAGTGGGTTATAAACATGACTTGTTTAAAAAAGTATGTAATTAATACTGATGAAACAAATGTTTATCTAGGAAAGCTTATTGATAAATGACAAATGAAAAAAGCATTTTGTACTGATGATTACTAGTACTAAAAGTGATACATTAATATATGCTATTTTGCATTATTCTTACACAAATACGCGGTGGTGTAGTTAACATGGGGGCTTACATCAAGGTTATTAAGTAGCTAATGCATGATATTTTACATAATAATTCCTACAAAATTACATATTTTTTCCAACAATTCTGGATTGTGCATATTCTTTCTCCATATTCAATTTTGTAATATCTACCTGTTTCAATTGCTAGTCCGTAATTGGCGGTTATATACTTTAATAATACTCTTACCTGTGTATTATCTAATAGTGATAAATACTTTTCCCCAGCTTATTTTCGCTTCCAACCGTTAAAAGTTTCGTAAACGTAAACCGATAACGTATTTATGAGTTTTGATTTTCACCTCAAACTGGAAACCTCGTTCATTTAAGTAACAATTTCCCTTTAATCGTTTGGTTTTGTTTATCAAACATTATGAGACGCAAACACAAATATTGAACAACCGCATGAACTACCGTTATATAAAAAAAAACAAAAAAACATAGAGTTTTTCAAAAATTGATAATTGTGCTCCCCTCCCCACCCACCCAACAACTTTTGCATACAGCAACAAAAATGGTTTCCATCTCCGTTACAAAGAAAATTGATTCCCAAAAGTAAAACACAGAGAAAATTGCCCAAAATAACCACTGATCGAAGATAGAATATGATATTACATTCAAGCAGAGATTTTATTAGGATATAATAGTTGTTTCCCTTCATAACAGTAATGATGATTGTTGCCTAAAGATACACATCATACAATTATGGCAATAACGATTGCCTGTCCTAGTTTATCAACAATAAGGTTTCCATATGAGTCTCTTGTTTCCTTATTATCAAGAGTATCAAAACCTTTCTGTCATTGTTCCCCTAGTACCATTTATATCAGGAATAGTATTGATTCCAACTCCACCTTTCATGAATATGAGCTAACAAGGTCCTAAATCTGATTCTCAGAACTGCATGCTAATCATTTTTTTCACGACTAGCAGTTGTCCGCAAGTATCACGCTATCATGAAATGTTTACTCATCAAACGTAAATATAAGAGTTAAGCATAGCACAGCACTGACACGAATAGCAACATCTTACCAGATAACATTTTATAATCACCGTTATGAATTTCAATGTAATGTCATTAAGACAGGTAAGCGCGTGTCAATTTGATTTAATCAACTTACCGTTGGGCGCAAAATATACTATGATACCTTTTTTGATTGGTTTTATTGATATTCATTATCTCATTGAAATAAATAGTGAATACTGGCTGGCTGACTTTATCTACCTTATGTATTGCAAACAAGTTAGATATCGATGAATGAATATTGATCGAGTTTTAACGAGTGTTTAATATAAATGTATGAATAACTATTACTCTCACTTGCAGCCCGAACAGAGGAAGAGATGCAGGCATTGTGTCATCGTATGAAAGAACAGGAAAAACAAGCGGATGAACAGAACTCACATTTCCGAAATGAGACATTACGCCTAAGAAACAAAGTCCTTGAACAAGATAAGAGCATTAAACAGCAGGAGGCGAGAATGTTTGACATACACGATGACCACTACAGGAGGTTTGGGGAACAGCAGGTAAGAAATGTAAAACTAGTTTATATATTTTAAAATGAAGCTCTCCTTCATTATTATCGTAGTTTGGTTAAAAAATACAATCGGAGTTTACAGAGATGCAATTGAGGCACACAAACAGATAAGATACGTTTTTTGCCATCTTACTTGTTGTTTAACGTTCTAATAAACACATCAATGTTGTATCGGTGATGGTGCTTCAAGGACAATTTTAAGTGCTGTTACACAGAAAATATGAGATGTAATACTATTCTATCAACCTTCAAAGTCACACAATGCGTCACTGAGCGGTAGATGCAGATTAGAAAGAATACTTTGAGAGAGGAAGTGTACACTCAATATAAAGCTAACCGATGAGTCATAAGACATGACATCAACTGCCAATCTGTATCCTTACAATGTAACAAAGAAAGCATATCTGATATACACCATCATTGAAATATGAACCAAAGTCATGTCGATAAGATGTTCTGTTTGCTTGTTGTTGAACTATTGTTTACCTGTGACAAGACATGGAGGTCAAGTGACGAATAAGTACAACCCCATCGTCCCTATAAAGTTATTCAACTATGTACAAACAAAACCTCACTTTCATTCTCAGATGGATGATTTTATATTAGCATCAATAATAAAATGAAAACACGTAAGGATAATATATTATCACCTGAAATGTCTCGGGTATTGATAAGGTGATTTCTGCACATAGACAGCACCAAGACCACAGTGCAAGATGAAAATGAAGTTTTTCCAAAGTAGTTATTGATAAAACTATGATAGTTATCCACAGCTAGTAATGAATCGATACATTGTTCCACATTTAGACCAGATATATTATAACTGATGTTCATACACTTGAAGTTTTTTGGCATAACTTTTCTACTTGTAAATAATGACGGGGCATTATATAATCTATTATATTGTATAAAATCAAGACAATTGATTAACTAGATAATGTATATCTCCATCTTCCCTCTTAGAACGAATTTCGAGATCAGCGCCTTCAATGGTAGATCAGATGCAACAACTGAATATTCTGACCCAAACTGTGCATAACATGACCCGTGGTATTGGCCTACAACAATCACAGCCTTCCTCCCATCCATCTTTCTGCATCAGTGGAAGCAACATTAACTCTACAACTGATGACAACATTAACAACTGACTTAACTCAGCTCGTAGCGTTAAACGCTCTCAAACACCAATTTATAGAGGGTACAGGTGCAAGTTATTTATTGCATTTGTCGAGAATATGGAATGAGTAATGGTTTTAATTTGATTTTATAATGTAAATATACTTTCTTTGTATGATGTGCATTTCTAACTAAGATTGATGATGGGCACACAATATACTTTTTATGCATACATATTTGTCAATCACTCGCTATTGGTAGTGTACAACATTTGATAATGATTTGTCTATTTTTCGTAATAAAACTAATCGTTTATTTATCCTTCTGTTGAAAGTAAAACGGTAATAAAATTCATGCATTTATTATGTGTATGTTTTTACATGATAATGTATAAAACTGCGTTTGGAAACATTGTCTGAATCTGTAAGCAAATAATATATTTACGTTGTTAACAACACACTTCATGAAATACAGTCATATGTGCCTGTATATTCACTCTCCGGTCTTTTTGTCTATTACACGTCTTACATCACAGGCAGTTATCATCTTAACAGATCATGATTTTGCAGTAAAATTTAAAAAAAACAATGTGTTACAGTAATAACAATGTTCTTAAAATATCTCATATGCGTGTTTATACAATTTGCAAATTAACTAAATTATTTGTAACAAATTAAAGCTTTTTTATTTGCTTTTAGATGTGTATGCATAATCACAATAATAATACTACTAATAATAATAATATATACTTTATTTATCCAAAAAGGCAGACATAATTAGATATTTTTTTCTAAATTAGAAACATAATAATTATACGTCACACCATTGATCAATGAAAAATAATGTGTCCTATAAGCAACAAGTAATGAGTACAATCACAATATCACAGATTGCGCTTTTAGGGTAACATGAATTAACTAGGCATGGGTGGCATAATTTGCCATAACAAAATACAAGAATAGTTGGACAATAAAAGTCGTATATATTATGCTCGAAAATAAATAGTTATCATAGAAATTAGTAATTTATGTGACAGTTAAATAATCTTGAACGTTCAATAATGTAAAGACGAACATCGGAAATGAAAACAAAAAGCAAAAAAAGTCAGCAGTAAGATCGTATGATTAAGGGCCCCCAGAAGAAGTGGTCGTTGTAAAAGAACACCTTCCACACCAGTGAGGCTCCCTCGTCGTCCCAGTTCGTCAAACAAGAACAAAAAGCCTAGTTGGTCACCAGGGGTTGCCGCAAGGAAGAGTACCTCTATAAGGCGATAGCTTATCCCGATGTAGTCCTGTGGTAGTCACATAGGCGTCGATAGCAAAAACATATCGTAAGTATGGCATATACATATTGACACGGATCATACTTAAACCCAACAGCAAAGCCAAAATATTGGTCAAAGAAATATAGTGTCCCCACTGAGATGAAAGGCCGCAACCAGGTAGGAAAAGACTCCCGAAAGTGGAAGTGGAATAAGGGGTCCAATTAATTACTAAGGAAGTAGCACACTAGTGGGAATGTTGTACAGCGGCTGGCATGAACAAGTACAAGTATCATGCTGTTCTTACTTCAAGATGGAAAGAGGATATAAGTCTGACATTATAATGAACTATTGTTGTTTGATTATCCCTAATAATTCACAACCTCGGTCCTTTTACACATGCATTTACATTGAATTCGGTCTATGTATGCCACCAGCAAAAGGCGTAGGAGCTTGGGAAAACTACTCCCGAATCCCAAAATAACTGCTGGGTTCAAGCACTTGTTATTGTTGATCGTCATTAATGACTCAGGAAAACTTTTCATGGATGACCCGTTTTTGTCTAACATCTTTGAAGTGCGTTTTTAATGAATTATACCATATGTAATCTTTAATTATCATTTATCAAAAGACAAAATTAGCTATATGTGATCCCCATTTATCGGCTAACGTTCGATTTGTTTGAAAATGTCATAACAAATACAAAATTGATTTGTTTCTTATTTTTTTTTTTTTTTTTTTTTTTCCGTCCGTTTCTATCTATTTTATGACCCTTTTTGGTTAGTAAAAATAGTACAAGTGAGTATTTGACAAGTAAAAGATTAGAAAAGTTTGATATCATGCGTTAAACAGGTTTGAGAGACAAATTACTTTGTGACAAATGATCAAAAGATGTAGCATATTGAAAACTGATGAATATGTACCAGGGTGAAAAGAGAGGAAAGGCCAAAATCCCATCGTCTGAAATAGAGTTGAAGATGCTGGTGCAAGCTTTGACCAATCAATTGCTCTTTTCACTCGGAGATAGACATGTTAGTGATTATCATGAAGATGAAGTGAGTGAACATTCAATAACTGTTAATATTAGTTCTGTTTATCTCCTGCCCCTGTTTAGAGAGATCAGATTAAGCAATAGCTTACTCTGATATTTCCAACACAACGGGGTCACAGAGCGGACTTCCCCATTCCCACCTCCTGATGAGGCGTCTTTTACTGCCACGGAAATTCCGAAAGGGTGCTCATGGACTTTTGCTAGTGGCATTTGTTAGTATTAGTCCTACCTATCACTAAAAGGATGAGGAAGTATCATGCATAGTCGCCTAATTCTCTTTTTTAAATACAATTATTGATAAAGAAGGAAGCGACAAAACTAGTTCTCTGATGCCTCAGACCGTGAGGGGGGCTTCGCAGCCCATGACTAACAGAGGCGCGAGCGCACCTTTAGCTTATATGTTGATAACAGCAATTTACAAGCGGGGAAAAAAAGGGGTGTATACAATGCCATGTACAGGAACAGGTGAGTTACAATAATAGACACATATAAAAAAAATATCTCACCTACCCTTTAAGGAAAAAGTATCCTTCCTTAAATAAATCTTAAATAGTTGTTTACTGCCCTATCTGATTGTCTGCTTATTAGTGCGATTTTTATTGAGCTGAAAACTTCTCACCCATCTTCCTTGATGAGGGTCAGTCATTGCCTGAGAAACTAGGGGTAACTTGTTAAAATCAACTTAATCTGGTCAAATATAGCAGAATTGCTTGTACAAATCTACCCATAGCTCCCCATACAGTAGCAGTATATCTTTTTATTAGATAAAACTCATCTTTACAGTCTTGATAATTTTTTGAAACAACAAAGATGTGGTTGGACTTACCATCCTCTCTACAAGTCTTGCCATCTCCCCTGAATCCACGGTTACATCTGCACATATATGTCCCTGGGTCACGTCGGTCCTCCATACAAATAGCATTCTCATCACAGTTATTAAGTACATTACAGTCTCCTGCAGGTTCTGGTGTTGCTGGAAGTTAAGAGTTTGATAAATTTTTGAACTTTACATCAAGCAAGCAGTTAAAAATCAAACAAAATTTTGCATTCAAAAGTTAGGAGTGATAGTTTGAATGTGAGCAAACATTGACATTCAACAATTATTTGTTCTCATTTAAAGTGTTTTAAACGTTTTTTCTCAAGGATCTACTTCACGAGTTTCGGTTTTAGAAATTTTGCAGGTTCTTTATTTTCCATCCCTGATTTTGTACTTCAAGAAAAAAGGTTCAAAAAGAATAAACAACTCAATAAAAGTCAAGTGATATAAGAACAAATCTATCTGCGGCATCAACGCAGAACTGTTCTAATCCGTGAAGAATGTTCTGTTTGTGCTGCTCTAAGACAACTAAATCATTATTGTTTAGCTCCCTGTTTTGTTCCCTCTTCCCAAAATAAAACATACAAGATTTCGCATTTTCAAGAGTAGCAAAGGATTTGCAGAATTTGCAAAATATTGAACCTCGCAAAAAAAAGACGTTCACAGTATCATCATTCTATCTTGTCGAGGACGACAAAATTATGTATAAATTTACTTTTGATATTAAAAATCTTTTTTTGCCCTTTTATAATTTTAGCATATGTCTCTGGTGCAAAAGACACATTATTAGACCTAGGACCCTGAAATCTAGCAGCTCTTCAATTGACCGTCTAAAAGTAGTTTTCTCAGATTTGTTAAAAATCTATAAGTTTTTTGCTATAATATTTCTGTTAGTTTACTGCGATTAAAATGTCAAAGGAATCTGAATCTTGCACAGAGACTCTCTTAAAGTAATTTTCTAATTATTGTGAAAAAGATCCATAATGTTGAATGTAGGACTCTGAAATTTTGAATAAGGCTGTCCTAGTCCTGTTCTATATACAGATTTCTCAAAAGTGAAAAATAATGATTTTACTGAGTTATACCCCTTTTCAGTTTTCCCCTGTATCTCCTTTGTTTTTTGCTTTGACAGTGTCTACACACAATGAATATGCACTTGTTTTGTTTTCATAAGAAAGAAATATTAATTATTGATCAGGAGAGATTCTAGTCCTCAGCTCTGCCTTTACAGGTGTCTCATCAGAGAATGGTAATATGTTTTTCTCAAATGTGTGAACCGAAACAGTTTATCTATGTCTGTAGTATTGATAATTACTCACCTGCCATCAAACAAGCTTTTCCGTCTCCTTGGAAGCCAGGGTTACAGCGACACATGTAACTGCTAGGATCTCGGGGATCTTGCAAACAACGGGCATTATCGTCACAATCATTGAGAACTTCGCAACCTACTCTTGCTGCAAATAAAATACCATAACCAATTAATGATTGCCATATACATTACAAATAATTTTCCATTAAAGCATTCTGTCATTTATCATAAAAAAGAATGTTCAGTCTATGTTGGTGAAGTGTTCACCTGCTACAAGCTTGAATAAAGAAAAATTATTACAGATTAAACTATGCAGACTGATTCTGGTGTATTAACTGCTTTCAAACGTTTAACTGTTAACAAACAGTGACCACTTACCCACCCTACATAAGATATCTATTCTAACACTTTACTTTTACATAAAAACTTTGTTCGAAAAAAAACAATGAACTTAATGGAAAGAATGATATTAGAATATATATTTTTGTATGGTTGATTCCAATCAGCCTGTATATAAATCTTTCACCTAAAATGAAACTAACACATTCTATGAAATCCTTAACTAGAAAATCTAATGCTATTGTTGTCAGAAGAAAGGGTTTGTACTACTCTATTGATTAATTTTTAGTAAGAGTAGATTATAAATAGTGTACATCACACTTCAATTATTAAATGAACATTGTCCAAAAACAACAAGTCTGATGTAGTTAATGTAAATCTTAATTGATATCTGGCCTCAAATACCTACCATTAGCTCTACATCTTTTTCCATCACCTTCATAACCTTCATTACACTGACAACGGAAACCATCACCATCAGGTACACACTTAGCGTGGGTATTACAATCATTGTAGACGTCACAACTTGTTCTATGGCAATTGAACCCATCACCTATCAAGTCATGGGGATAAAGAGTATAGATTATGGCATTTCAAATATTGGCAAACTATTTTATTGTGACAATATCTTGAAATACTTAAATGAAGACGTCCGTTTAAAATCAAGAAACATGTAATGAACAATATTCAGTTGTTGTAAAGAATATCAAAAGACGTCATTTATATGCTTTTTTTCAAATTTCACACAATATAGCATTAAAAAGTTGGACTTGTATTTATATTGATTTTAAATATGACTTATCTGTTAAAATGTTTTGATTTATGCTTAGTTTTACTTCCTGTTGCCAAGTGTATATTGAAAATAACTTACCTCTGAAGCCGTAGGTACACCTACAGAATGCAAAATCTGTTTCTTTGTTCAGCCAGCAAAGTCCACCCTCAGGGGAACACATCGATTCATCCCTCCTACAGTCTATTTTCTGACAGGCTGTACCGTTAGCCTCATATCCTTTCAAACAGACACATTGATAATCGCTTGTCGCATCATTGAAAATACACCTGGCATTACGGTCACAGTCACGACAAGTGTCTAAAGGAAATAGAAAGAACGCCCCTACTTAGTATATCGACATCATCATTATAAAACGTCATCACAGAACATAGCTGGAACAGAAATATCTTCACTCTTACTACTATCATCCTTCGCATTTTTTGAGCCAGTAAATATTTCAGAACCATAACATGTAGATTCAAGACATTTATTATGTAAAATGTTGGACATGAACAATTCAGACGAACTAAAGTTGATAAAAAGACCAAAATGAGGAAAAATATTAATCAAAAACAAATTCAATCATGAAGTTTTATTTGAACATTACCTATTATAGTTTAATAACGCATGGGAAATTAACTGTAATCAAAAGAGAAACTTCAAATATACTTTGTTGCTGTCTCTTGATTTTGTACATTTATTGTCACAGTCTTGAGTAACATAACAAAGCCAACAAAATAATGATTGCTATTCCATTTAAAGTCACAGACGGAAGAAACAGTTCACTAAAACCTATTTATTTGAGAAATATACACAGAAATACAGAAACAACTTACCAATGAGCGTGCATCTTGTTCCATCACCTGTGTAGCCTGGGTTACATTGACATGTGTAGCGGTTTTGTGTAATATCCAACACACACTGTGCAAACCTGTCACAGCTGTCACATCCTCTGACTGTGGCTGTCATGGACATAGTCAAGTCAGATATAGTTGATATAAAGGAAATTCATAAGTCTTAGCTTAAGATTTCAGGAATAATATATTCATGAAATCAACATTAAACAACATGTTTTGTAAATATATGCTGCAATTTAAAAAAATAAAAATGCAGATTATAAATCCGTTAGCTGATATGTTTGTTTGCTTTCTTGGTCCATTAGGTACCAATTCTGACAAAGTTAATTTGGTTGAGAGTAAACCAAGAGAACTTATCTTAAGTAAGCTACTGCTTTACACACTCATATTTGAACAATTGGATGAATCCCTCCATGCAGAGGGCGGTGACTATCGGGCTTCAGAAATAATCTGTTATTTATACTGCTAGAATGAGTGCTGAAAACAAATTGCATCAGTCAAGTATACCACAAAACATGCCAATGAAGCCATATCAAATAATTTACTTTTGCCTATGGAGGAGGGGTGGCTACAGTTTAAAAAAAAGAAAACAAGCCATAACTTAATAAGTATGATTGAAACAAGCCATAACTTGATTATGTTAATTTAGAAGTTTCTTTTTGTGCATGACTTTTTATGATTAATAAATGATAGAAATAAATGATAAATTTGATCATCGTCACTGTCCTCATCATTATCAACAGATTACAGCTGTTTCAAAAATAATTGTTTATTTGTATGACATCTATATCAAGCCCTTACCAGCTGTCTCCTCACAGGAGAAGCCATCTCCACTAAAGTCGTCCATACATTCACATACATATTCTCGTAGATCCTCATCATAAACACATTGGGCGTTGTCAGAGCAGATGTCTGGTGAATCATTGCAGTTGCGTTCTGTTTATGGAAGGAATGGAAAAGATTCTGATAATTAGTTTAGTTAACATCAAAAAATTGGATTATGGCAAAATATTGACAATCACCCACCTGTGGGAAAACCAAAGGTATGAAGGGTCCTCCTAATACATTACAAATGTCAGCAAACATATATATTATATAGTCAAATAATATATTTTAGTTGGAGTCGGTTAAGACTGAGAGTGCATCAACGTTAGTTGATGCTTAAGTACATTATTACTTAGTAAACACACACCTGGTGGGTGTTCCTAAGTAATAATGTATAATTAAATGATATACATAAAATATTATAACAATAAGATGGTTATGAAATAAAATTCAAATACAAAAGGGCAAGAATAAGGCTAGTCAGGTGATGTAAGAAATATATTCTTTGATGTCTGTCAACCATCATGCATGGCACCAAGATGTTGTTGCTTGAACTCACTTTTAAAACAAAACTGATAGGTAGTAAACAATCAAATATTATTATAATGATAAAGATTTGTAAACTACAAACCCAAGGGACCGCAGCGTAGGCCATCTCCTCTGAAGCCAGCATTACATTGACAGCGGGGCTCAGTAGTCCCATCCACAAACACACAACGAGCGTTCTCTGAACAAACATCTTCTCCACACATCTGTACGTCCTCTAGAGAAAAAAAGATTGGAAGATATCGACTTTTGATATATCTTTTGGTGAAGATCAGTTACCAAATGATGACTTAAAAATACTTTAAAGAAAATTTAGAGTTTTTGAAGGTGACATGCTGAAAAAGAAGATTTTTCTTGGCCAAAACCAGTAAACTGTTTTATTGTTGCCTTGCACAATGGATTCAGGTTAATCTAAAAGTGTATTCTTTTTTTTTATTAGTAATAGATCTCAAGATAATATTATTACTTTGAGAAGATCAAATCCCAGTGTCGCTTATTGTTGTGAGTTCAAATGAGTCAAAATTGCAACATTCCCAGCTTGAGTCCATATTGTTTGTACAATGATAACACAAATATAAAAATGTCTCTCGAAAAACTGAAATAGTTGTGTAGATAATGTGACAGAATGCTTAAAATCATTTTTGTCTAATATAAATTTTGTTATCTTTTATAAAGTTGGTGCAAAAAACGCAGGAATTAACAAATGTTTTGCAAAATTAGAGAACGTTTTGATCTAAGGAAACATTTACCCACTAGAAAAAAACGTAAACTTATAATACTAGACATTGAAATAGATAAACCTATGTATGCAGTTTTACAAGAAGAGGGGAAATACTTACGTCTACAAGAGCGTCCATCACCCTGGAATCCCTGTTGACAACGGCACTGGTAGGATCCCTCTACATTGTAGCACACTGCATTTGGATCACATGGGTTCTGCTGACACTCATCAACATCTGTGGAACATTTCAATAGTTTTATAAAGATTTACAAACTAACATATTACTAAGTTATAACTAATGTACAAGATGTCATAAATCTTGATAGATATTAGAGACAGAAAAGATATCATTGTATGCAAGTTCAAGAACACATTTTTCTTTGGTAAATGAGGTACTTCGGTGGTCTAAGAAGTGACACACTTACCTTGCATGCAAGAGGGCTTGGGTTTACGACAGTACTTAGTCAGGTTGTGAATGTGGGAGAGTTAAACCATTACGTTTACCATGGTTTTCAGTTTAAAAAAACATCTGATATTAACACCGCAAACTAAAGATGAGTCAAAATCTTAGTATGTGTTTACTTATTCAAGTGTTGAACAAAATATAAATTACCTTGACACTCCAGTCCATTACCCTGGTAACCTCGTCGACAAACACATCTGTGTCCACCCTGGTCATCAGAGACACACTGGGCTTCACGGCCACAAGTACGGCCACCGTTTAAGCATGGATCTTGTTCTACAAGAAACGTTGAAATAAATATTCATGAAAACAAAACTATCATTGAAAGATCTATGTTTAAAAACAAATAAAAACATAATTCTGGAACACCCTCCAATTTTAAAATAAGTCCCTTGTCTTTGATAATACGTACACAGGTCATACATTCAAGTATTTTTTAATATATTTAATATAATTTCAACAATAATAGAGGTAAATATGATATTTTGTCAATTGGAAGGTAATTAACAAATAAATTCCCGGCCAAAACGCATCTAAAGGAAAACTGTCACGGCATTAACATGGAAAGATATGGAGAATTGTTTTTACACTGGTGTTATAATTTGAACAAAAATGGAGCTGATTAACAACAAATTCCATAGCTTAAAAGTATGAAAAATAAAAACTGACTCATGATATTAATGAAGAAAAAAATGGTCGTAATGTAAATTCCTCTAGCCATACACAGTTGAAATAACTGCCACTACAATCAGAATACACAATTAATATATACAGAGATTATAATTTTCCGGATTAACTAAAGGGAAATAACTATATAAAAAGTCACAGAAATACATAAAAATTGTTATTTCCCTTTAAAAATGGAAATTCCATGATCTTTTTGTTGTGATGAGTTCAAATCTCTGATATATAAGTGTTTATAATCATGTTACATAATAGGACTTACGTCTGCAGGTGTTTCCGTCACCAGTGAACCCAGCCTCACACTGACATGAGTAGGATCCCTCTACGTTGTAACAGACAGCGTTTGTGTGACAGGGGTTCAGTCTACATTCATCAATATCTGGATACAAGGAATACACTCGTTAATTCTGGGGTACTTCGTATAAAATAAAGTGAAAATAAACAAATAGCTAAATCATCACAACCAAAATAACAAAAACAGGAACATCTATAATATAGAAGCAAGAACTTTCAGTTACCTAAAGCTCTTTGAATGCAGTCATACGCATAGATGTATAGGTACCTTATAAATATGGTCATAATGTAATGCCTTTTCCTCAGTCAAGTCATCAAACAACATTAGTGGACTAAGAACTTGCAATCCTATCCTTATCTCAATCATATTATTGTTTTTGAAGACATCAAGGGTAACAGTACTGGGCTTGGTCATTAAAACCGAAAAATCTATACATGTGCTTATGTGAAGTATACTAATCTGATCCAGCAGCAGGCTATGTTCAGATTTCAAAAGGAATGCAGCATATCTGCCATCGTAAATAATGATAAACTATGTTATAATGATTTTAAAATTTTCTGCACCATTTGTTGTGTAACAGTTTTGAAATATTAACATATGCTCCTTTACTTTTCGCAGGTTTTACTCAGACATGACTCACAAAATTAAATGTTTACAACCCTAAACATAACTTATAACTATCTTCCTTCACCCATACTATGTGGTATGAATAAATAAGATAGCTTTCCCTTTATACTCCCAACCATAATTTGATTTCTTGATAAACAAAAAGATGAAAAGGGGAATACCTCGGCAAGATTTTCCATCGCCTTCGTAACCAGGTCGACAGACACATCTGTAGCTGTCACCCTCTGGGACACATCTAGCATGTGTAGCACAGTTCTCAGCAGCATTGTAACAGGGGTCAGTACTATCTGCACCTGGTGACATATATGAGCAACAGTTTTACTACAACAATTAGTTGAGGTGTGACAATATACAGAGACAAAACAACACAATACAGGTAGCAAAACCAACAAAAAACAAGATAAAATAATTAAACAATTACTTTCGGAATTTCAAAATATGACCTATTATGTCTATAATATTCTCTGTGTTGTGGGTACACTGTGGGCATATTAAGAAAGTTCTAGTTTACACATGTACTCCTAGATGAGACACCTTGTACATTCATAATATCCATGGTATCCTGAGCCATACATGTTCCTCTGGTCCATATAGAGTTGTCACCTTGTCCATACCTGTGACCCACTTGTCCACACATAAGGCTACCATGGTCCATAAAGAGCCTGTTCCATACTTGAAGTCCCATTGTCTATACATATGGCCTTCTGACCCATACAGGAGGTCCCCTGGTTTATACATAAGGCCTCCTAGTCCACACATTCATACTTGTGGCTTCATGTCAAAACATAAGGCCCTTGTCCATAAATGAAGTATTTTCCATATAGAGGCCCCTTGACTTTACAGGAGGTTCCTGTCTATAAAGAGTACTTATGTCTATACAAGAGGCCCCTTTGTCCATACATGAGACACCTTTACCTTTTCAGTGTCTTTTCCTCTTCTTTCATTCCTTCGTGTTTTTAAAAAAAATTGGAAACATGTATTATTTGTGATAGTGGGGAATTCTTAAACACAAACCAGAAAAAAATAACAACTTTTGAAGCTATCGTAAACAAATACCTGCAAAAACACCAACTTTTGACGTCATTGCCATCTTTGCAGCCCAGTCTTGGTTGATCATCTTGACGAAATGACGATTCACATTTAGTCTCATGACGTCACCTGCCCTATATGTTCCGTCGTTACATTCCGTAAAGCTGATGGTTGTGTCCAACGAATATTGATACGCAACGTTATTCACACGATATGTTCGTGCAACAAACGACTTGATCACACCTGTAGAGAACACAATGATAAACACATTATAAGTTTGTAAATTGAAAATGCCAAACCTAAAAATCCTACATCCTAAAACGTTTTCTACATTCATTAAATTATACTGCAGGCTTGTTAAACAAATCCTAAAAGTATATTTCTATGAAATCTGTGAATCCTCAAATCAGTCACACGCATGAAGACTTGCAGCTATGAACCATCCATTTAAACAGATCAGGTAACCAAACTGACATACTTGCCTCCAGCCAATCAGCCATACAATCGTGCAACCAATAAAAACAACAAAAACAAAGAAACAACCAATCATCCATCAGCAGAAGTGATCACTCTTACCAGGGGCAGTTCTCTTGTAGTTCTCGGTATAGTCATCAATAGACACTACAGAGCTGATTGGAATTTCAGGAATGTCACCCTCAACTACAGTCTCCACAATGATGTTGTTGATGGAGTTATGTCCGTGAAATGTCTGGAAAATACGGACAACCTGTTCACCTCTGTCAACCAGCTGAAAGGTGATCTTTGTTGTGCGATTGAATTTGCCGCCTAAGGACATCAAATAAAAAAAATGTTTAACATATTCAGGTATGGCTGTACTTTTTACATTTATTGTTAATGATATAAAATGAATATTATATAAACATGTTTATTGTACAGCAATCAGGTTATATAGGAGTTGGACTAGTTTCGTAATGAGACAAACTTATATTTGTACCACAAACAACGATATTTCTGATCAAGCGTTGTTTTCTTGAAAATTATCGGTATGAACGGTCTACTTTGCAATATGTAGAGCTTTTTCAATATATTTTTTCCGTTAAAGAATCTGATTTATACAATATAATGTGTCTTTGGTGATAAAAATGCCGTCGAAGTGCAGGCCGACTATTAAAGATGTCTGACTCGCAGCAGAACAAGTTCCATATTACCACTATGCACTAAGTATGAATGAGGAAAAGAAAAGCAGGTGTTAAGAGGCAGATTAAAAAAAATGCCCAACTCTGTCACTGCTGTGTCGTGACAATTTACGGACTTCCTCAGAGAATACCTTTACCATTAGGTGACATGCAGGGCAAACAGATAACTGTGGGATAACCAAATGGTCTGAGCATGTTAGCAACTCATGAACAAGCCAGTCTCGTTTAGTACCTTTCCTTAACTATCTATAAAAGGAAACATTAAATAATCGCTACTCATAAAGTGATATAATCGTTTTACAACACAGACATATATAAATACATAGGAGTGGAAATGTTCAGGTTGTTACAATAGGTAACATAACATCTAGAGAGTACATAATGAGTGACCTACAATACATAGGAGTGGAAATCTTCAGGTTGTTACAATAGGTAACATAACATCTAAAGAGTATATAGTGACCTACAATACATAGTAGTGGAAATCTTCAGGTTGTTACAATAGGTAACATAACATCTAGAGAGTGTATAGTGACCTACAATACATAGTAGTGGAAATCTTCAGGTTGTTACAATAGGTAACATAACATCTAGAGAGTATAAAGTGACCTACAATACATAAGAGTGGGAATGTTCAGGTTGTTACAATAGGTAACATAACATCTAGAGAGTGTATGGTGACCTACAATACATAGGAGTGGGAATGTTCAGGTTGTTACAATAGGTAACATAACATCTAGAGAGTGTATAGTGAACTACAATACATAGGAGTGAAAATGTTCAGGTTTTTACAATAGGTAACATAACATCTAGAGAGTGTATAGTGAACTACAATACATAGGTTTGGGAATGTTCAGGTTGTTATAATAGGTAACATAATATCTAGAGAGTGTATAGTGAACTACAATACATAGGTTTGGGAATGTTCAGGTTGTTACAATATATCGGGCTATCAGCGGCTCGTCATCCGGGTTTTTTATAGGCCAAGAAAGACTTAGACTTGAACACGTACCCCCAAATGCCATGTGACAAATACAGAACCCATGATTAGTTATTTTAATTCCCAAGGTCCCTGTATTAGCATAATGTATGATCTAGGTACACTTATTGTCATGTGACCACTTCATAATGTTCTCGCCTGGAATCATCTACCCTGATTGGTTGAGTGTATGGCCTTGTTTTGAAATAAAGATTTACATATTTTAGGAGTGTGTAGTTATTCAATACCAATCTTAATAATGCATGTGTAACCAAGTGTGTTTCTAAATTACCGTGAGTTACTTTTGGAAATAAACAGGGGCGGCCGCTTAGGATGAACAGGGAAACAAAGTTCCCCCGATTAAATCAGATGAAAGAGAACTGCATATTAACAAAAACAATAGAGAAAAAAGATCGATTGAAAGGCATTTCCCCCTGAGCATATTGACTTATT
>JAUUEB010424187.1:0-11998 GCA_032362205.1 Clione limacina
GACCCGCCCAAAATACTATTTGGGGGTTGGGAGTCTGACGCCAGTATTTTCCTATATAAGTCAATATAGTATCAAAACATGCCGAAGCCGGCTCTAAAAAATAACAAGAAGCTGAAGCCCTGGTTTTTAGAAAACTCTATAAAAAGGTCAAATCATCATATTTCAGTAAAGCAAAGTGTTGTGTACCTTGTAAACAGCGTTAGCCTATTAACACCTTTGAATGGATTTGGAGTAAGAAAAACACCTTTTTTAATGAAAAAACATACCAGGATATTTGGAAATATCACGAAGCTAAAGCCGAAGCCTCTTTTCCAAACGGCTTCGCAAAGCCTTCGTACCCATGTCTGAGTGCTATCCCTTTTTGTCCATGAAATTATTTTAAAATATCTCCAATAGTTTTCCTGCAACTAAACATACATATATACATTTTTGGGACGTAACTCATACATGTTGACACACTGACAAAAAATGTCAATTGATATATTTTTGCTTGTTTAAGATGTTTCATTTTGGTCTCATAAGATAACATTCCCTTGTACACTAATAGTACTATGTTTGAATAGTTTTTATTAATAAACATATTTCAATCTTGCTGTTAACCATTGTGTTTTTGTTCTGTTTTTTTTTTATCATTTTAAGAATATGAAGTAACCTCATCTTTGAACAGCTGCCAAAAAATATTGAGGCCGCCTAACCTTTTGAAATAAAACATTCTATAAACTAAAATCATTTTGGCTTTGGAAAAGTTTTTTTCTGGGATTTTCATGAAAAACTGAATAATCATAGCTGGTCCATATAATCATACTTCGACCGGTACTACGCTTATTTGGAAGTCAAGAGTAACGAATATATATCCAACTAAAAGAACACACCTTTTGTCCTGTTGAAATGCATTGATTTCAATTATTCTCTTTATAATTTTGGTTATCTCCCCTTCCAAAATTGTGATCCTTTTGAACCCAATATTCGTTACCATATGAGTCAAGTCATAAATTTAACCCAAAAAATCCTTACACAGAATGTTGCATATTTTGACATGTAACAAAAGTAGCACTTTACTTTATTATCATTCTAAATTTAAAGCCTTTAAGGTGGCTTTGGATTGTGACCATGAACAATGTTTTTCATAAAAAAATGTTGGTTCCCAAGGTGGGTAGGGTAAACAACTAATTTCAACAGCAACTCCCTATTTTTGAGCATATGTACGTTTTTTTGTTAAACTGGCCATATGTTGAGAATCATATATAGGTGCTAGAGGAGCCTAGTTGGTATCCAAATAAATCATTTCGGATTCTTAGGGAACCATAGAACAGTATAATATAGGCTAGATTTGCAATTATGGGGGTAAATGGATTAGGGTCTGCGGTCTGGGTGCCATCTCAATTACCAATTCCTCTCATTTCCAAATTGTCCTGTCTTTTGTGATTGACAATAAAGCTGTTTTATTTATATGAGTATTGCAGATTTTTTTGTGGTACTCACATTTTCCCCCCCATTTCTTTACAGGTGGTTTACACACTTTTATGCAGCAGGATTCATTGTTCACAGCCTAGTGTTTTTCCTGGTTGTTTCTCCTTCTGTTGTGCCATATTGTGCAGGCTGGGATAGTTTAATACAGTGGATAAAGTGGCCATGTTTCACATCAGGTTTTACCTCTTTTTATATATATATTTTGTCCTTCCCCAATTTCCCCACTCTGTTTCATTCAACATTAAATACAAGGTTTTTTAAGCTTGACAAATATATCAATTCAATGACAATGTTTTAAATGAATTGTTACCAAACATAAGGTCTCTCCTTTTGTAAGAAGCAAAAAATATGTCAAAACCTTTCCAGGTCTACAGCCTAAACTGCAAAATTATTTTTTGCAAAAATAAACCCTTTGCAACATGTTTTAGGTTAGAATTAAGAAATAAAATAGGATGCAGACCAGTAAACAACAAATGTAACATATGATACAAAAACACATTTCCTGTATTGGAGAAAAAATATTGTTTGGGCAAATGATGCAATTTATTCAAAAATTATAATTTTTAAATTTTATTTTTAACTCGCTAGTCATACTAACAACACAGTGCTTCTATTTTTGTTTTGTTAATCAACTATGAGAAAGTTATCACAATTTTGTTATTGCATTATATCCATTTAGATTCTCAAAATGAATTGTATTTAGATGTTCTATAAGAAATAACATGCTTGGCAAATGACTTCCCATTTGCTTGGCAAGGGGGAGATAACATGCTTGCCAAATAACTTCCTTTTTGCTTTGCAAGGGGGAAATAACATGCTTGGCAAATTACTTCCCTTTCGCTTGGGAAGGGGCAAATTGCTTCCCTTTGGCTTAGCAAGTGGAAAATAACATGCTTGACAAATTACTTCCCTTTTTCTTGACAAGTGGAAAATAACATGCTTGACAAATAACTTCCCTTTTTCTTGACAAGGGGGAAATAAGAGGTGTGGCAAATTACTACCCTTTTGCTTAGCAAGGGGGAAATAACATACTTTGCAAATTGCTTCCCTTTTCCTTGGCAAGTGGGAAATAACATACTTTGCAAATTGCTTCCCCTTTTCTTGGCAAGGGGGAAATAACATACTTGGCAAATTACTTCCCTTTTGCTTAGCAAGGGGGAAATAAAATGCTTCACAAATTGCTTCCCTTTTTCTTGGCAAGGGTGAAATAATGTGCTTGGCAAATTACTTCCCTTTTGCTTAGCAACGGGGAAATAAAATGCTTGGCAAATTACTTCCCTATTTGCCGAGGTTCATCATTATTTTGCACCCTGTGTTTGTAAATATTACAGTGAAAAAAAAACGTTATTAATTTCATAACTTTTTGAAATGTTTAATGTATTATATTTACCTATCAATGTTATTTAAAAGAAAAATTTTGCTTACAGGAACTGAGTGCAGTGGATATGCGTTCTTGTTAGTTTATACTTTGGAATGGTTACAGATGGGCCGGCGATTGTATGAGTGTGTTAAGACGAGCCATTTTTCCCCAAGCACGATGAGTTTGATTCACTACATTTATGGAGTGATCTTCTACATATCCTTTGGAATTGGTCTCATTGCTTCTGTAGAAATCCAATTGGAGGTTTTTCCAGGTAACTTATACATTTGATAACCTAGAAATAATAATACTAACAATATATGAAAACTATGTTTGATTTTGTTGGGTCTCATTAAGGATACTTCAAGAAACGGCTTGTTGATAACTGAAGTATTTTCTTCTTGAATTAATAATTGGATGTTTTGATCATGTGGAATGTGTTAGGGAAGGTTTTTCTTTTGTTTATGTATGTATTTATCTATGCACTCAAGCTTGTCTGTCAGTGATTTTATTTCTGTCATTTTAAAGCGCACTGATCAGGTGTGGAAATATGTTATATAAGTGTTATTTATTATTATTATTTTACATATTATGTCTTTATTTATATGCCTTTGCTGTGATGGGGTGATTGAGTATGTGTTTAAATCTTATAAACATGTATGTAATATAGATTTAAATAGTCTTTTTTCTAATGTCAGCTACATCATCACAGTTTGACTCATTTTTATTTTACAAACTCAGATTCAATACTGGGATTAGAACTTGCCTGTATTTTGATTGGTGTTGTCATGTATTCTGCTGCATCTTACTATCAACATCAGTGTATGGTCACATTTGCTTCATTACGCTCTGGGGGTAAAGGTGAGTATTCTGACTGCACAGGTCTTTATAGATTTCATTTCAAAATAGGGGAGGGGGTATCGGCGCAATGGGCATGAGTTATTGTAAGGGGGACTGCTAATTGCTATGGTAAGAATATGGAACCACCAGAAGACACTGGCAATTTTTATTTTGAAGATGATTCCACCCCTCCCCTATATTTCTTGGTTCTTTTTCTAGTTATTTGATAAGTCAAAAGTTTTTCTTTGTATCGGGTGGCTACGCCAATTTGTATTTTGTCTACTTTTTTTAGAAGAGCTTTTCTATTTAAGAAACATCTGAGTTTCAGTTGTTTTTGAATATGTGTTATTCAGAGATAACATTGCAAGAAGAGGGAGTGTAGTGGCCAAAGCACCAAATTGAGTGAGCTTAATTCTAGTTATTTATAATTACTAATAGAGGGCCCAGCCATGCCTCGGAAAGTTAATATATACAACTTTTAAAGTGCTTTTACCAAAAAAAATAAAAAAAAATTGACTAAGTCTCCTTAAAAAGTTTCTAACTACCCTTTAGAATAAATTAATTGCTTAGGTGTCAGTGAAAAAGGAAGACCATAACTTAAGCTGTTTTATTTTTATTGCTGAACTATGTATAAATATATGCCTGGTGGTTTAATGGTAAAGGTGTCTGTAACAAGAGGATTGGGTCTAGTTTAAGTGATTTTTGGTAAGACTGGTTGTCCCCGTGTCAATATGCTATGACTGATAATATTGTACAGGTTGTGCTTCACCTTAACTCAAGGGTGTATATTCTTGCCCAATTCCCCCCCTTTCAGGAGGTAACTTACAGTAAAGAAGAAAAACTAGAATTAACATACTTCATAGAAATCAACATGCTCCCCCTGGAAATTTGATCAACTCTCTGTGTTATTGTTACTAAAATTTCTTTTCTTGCTAATACCCCTGAATTAAACATCTTTCCTCTGGATCAAAATATGAAAAGGCTGGCATATGCCCTGTAATCATATGTAAGCTATCTAATGATGAAACCTAGAATGGGAAGCTGAATTGCTTTTTTTCCCTTAGCTTGGAAAGCACTGAATGGAAAGAATGTGCCAAGCTTAGAAGGTGCAAAATAGTTCTTACTTTTTTTGTCTCATAGTGCCAAAGTAAACCATGACATTTTTCCGATGAAGAGATAGGGTTTAAGATTTAAAATTTCTTTTTTTTTAAAATACATGTTTGTTTCAGGGGTTGGCAGGTTTACAAAAAGCTTCCATGTTTTAAACATTTATATTATTTGATATGGAAGAATTCAGCATTTATCAGTAAGTTCTTGCCGGGGGTTTCTTAAAAGATAAAATTCATTGTACAAGCAAACCCTATTTTTTGAGATAGTAATAGTAATAAAGTAATATGTTTGGGATAAGTTTTATCATGCTCTCATTATTTCTGTCTATCAATTACGACTTGTTAAGGGAAATACTGAACTTCTCTGCTTTTTATATAATACCAATATGTGCTCTTGCTTAGTAAAAACATTCTACTTTTACCAGTGAAAAGTGTCTGAGAATCATTTCTAACTTAGGAGACAAGATGACTACCATACCAGTTACTTAACTATTTTGCCTGTCACTGACTCGGTCAAAATCTTTTAATCTAATTTGCCAATGAATTGTTTTGTGCTAGAAACATAGTAAATTTTATTTAATTGTTTCACATAAATTTCAGAAAAAGACGTCAACTCCCACTACATTCCCAGGGGTCATCTTTTCCAGTGGATATCGTGCCCTCATTATTTCTGTGAAATTCTCATCTACACCTCGTTTTGCATCATCTTCCAAGGACGAAACAGTTTTCTTTTAGCAGTGGCTTTCTTTGTGTGGATGAACCAGATTTGCGCAGGGCTTCTTACGCATCGTTGGTACAAACAGACATTTCCAAGTTATCCATCGGAGAGGCGAGCGGTTATACCATTTGTGTTATAAAATTTAATATTATGTGTTATTAGACTTTAAAGTGCCATGATACATGACATATGTTTCTTTACTTGTTATATTTTGTAACCAATAGAACTGTTTATTTTGTTTCCAGAAATAATAATTTTCATAAATAAGAAATAATAATTCATAATAATCTTTACTGCAATCATTTAGTTTTTGGTTTTACATTACATGATTTTCCCCATCTTAATATTGCCAACATTTATTTTGCTTTTCTTAATCTTTCTGGTTTTTAAATGTTCTTTAGGTTTAATTGTTTAAGCAGACTAACTTTTATCTTATTATGAAAGTTACATTCTCTCACTCTTGATTATTTCTACAAAGCGACATTTCTATGGCCACCTTAAAAAAAACTTTCATATTGTTTTTAATCCTTCAAAACAGGTTTTTCTTCTCCTGTCATTGGGAAGATTCCTGAATTTCCCTTTTGGAAGATGCATTATCTGTAAGTGCTATAACTGAAAGATTCTTGAGCCATGATTTTAATATGGGTATAAATCACAAAGATTTGTTTACATCAGATTTTATTCTGGGCTCCTCTTACAGGGATCAATGGAGGTCCTGCAGAAGCAAATAGTTTTTCAAAAACATAATAGAGAGGAAGATTTGCACTCTGCTCCCTCGGTCCCTGTGAGATCAGCTCTCATCTCTAAACAGCTTTTCTTCTTACAGAACGGCTGCTAACGCCCGCTATCTGAAGTAAAGGGAAATTCCCTTTTTGCGGTCACAGTTAAGCGCACAGTGACACGACACATCCCATCAGCAGGACGAGTGACACTGTAACACCTGTCAAGGATAAGCAATGCTTTTTTACGGTGATCAATCTCATTCAAACCCAATTATCTTACGTATTGTAAATACCACATAAACTTAACAAATACTATTACAAAGGCGAGATAATCCCCTGTTAGGCGATGTACTTTTCTACCGTGGTAAACGTGTCGCTTTACTTACATTGCTTATATAAACTTGTTTATCAAGAAATTCATATTTACAAACATGTGTGCCCGTTGATATGGATAGTTTCATGTAAGCTTTTGTTTAATTATAAAAGAAATACTCCGACCGATCAGAAAATTTTAAGATTTGCATATATCGTAAAAAGCGTGTTATGCTAAGCAACTCACCATGTCATGTTCTTGCGTCATGGCTAGAACTTGCGTTGCTATAGTGTTAAATATTTTTTTCATTGCTCTATTGACATATCGCTTCATTCACAGTTTCTTGTATTTTCCGTGGATATTTACATCCGTGTTTCTAGTTGCAACATGTTTATTCTTCTTTATATGTACAGATGGGTAAATTGTTGACAAAAATACAGAAAAACTATACCTTACCAGTGTAAATATCACTTTAAAAGCTTTATTATCAATTCCAATGCATTCCTTGACCCCTAAAACATATAACTAGAAACAAAAAACACCAAAATATCTCAAATAGTTCACGAGAAAAGGCAATTTTATGTCCTCAGCTTTGAAAATGGTGGCCATCTTGGATTTTGCCAAGTTGGGGCATTTTATAAATGTTGCAAACAATTTTTTTTACATTTTCTTAAATCTAATACCCATTGGCAGCTTTTGAGGGGGTGAGCTAAATTGTCACTTAACATCTGCAAAATAACATAATCCCGTCTTCACGGATCATACCCCTATCTTAATAAAAATGACTGTTAACTGCCTCATTTAATATGAAGATATGTAAAAAAAATATAAATTATTTCAATATTTTCTGGGTACCTTAATCTAAAAAAATGAAAATAAGAACAGGATCTATCAGATGCCTCTAAAAAGCACAATTTTGCATGTATTCACTTTTACCCTCGAAAATTGGCAAAGATTATGTTGTTTGGAGTGAATATAGAAATGTGTTGGAATGGCTTGTGCAAGCATATCAAAATAGCAATTAACAATGGCACATTCTTTTTAAATAATTGTTTCAATTTTTAGATGTGCTGAGAGCCATGACATGGCTTGAGAGATAGTTTAATGACTTACATTGTGATAAACACAGACATAATATCTTCTGGTTTCATTTACTAGGAATGTATCTCAGCCAAGTAAACTTTTATTTGATCCAGGGAAAACAGAGTCACTGGACTGAATGCCTATAACATGTTTGAGAATATACATAAATCACCTGAACTTTTATTAAAAATTTGACATTTTCACCATTTACACCACTGTTACTGTCATTAAGTATAAAAAGTGTGCAGCTTAAGTGCTCCCTCACTCCATTGTGATGTTGATGGGCTTTATTCTATTTTGCTTCATTTTCATATCAATCATGATTTCCTTAAGTTTGTGTGTGTTTTGTTTTCTATCTAGATTGACTTTCCTGAATTGGTGAAGCGAAAGAGGCTAATTATTGACAACACTGAAGCCTTGTCTAGCTTAATTCAAAGACTCAATGTAAAACCCTTGTCACCTCACATAGGTAAGGACTTATCATTGATTACTTTCATTATTATAATTAATTAATTGTATATGTGCTTTATTGAATAGTTGATGATTATAAATAAATTGATTGTTCATAATGAACCCTGGTAATATATTTTGTGCATTGAACTGAAATTACAAGATCAATTTCTTTTAGATTTAACAGATGCAGTTTGTATCTCCCGTTACACTTTAAGTAAATGATTCTTCTTATTTTGGACAATGTTTCATTTGGTGATTTTGTTTCTTTCTATTTTACAATATGATAACCATATGTCATTTAAGTAATTTACTTTATATCTATAGAGTTGAGTTGTGAAGACTATCATCTTCTTGGCATTGATCTTACTCAACTGAACACGCTGGAAGCAGCCTTGAAAATGTGTGGTCTTAACTTTGAGCATCCTACTTTACTCTTTTCTGAGTGTGTCATGACCTACATGACTCGCAGATGGTGAGATACCCCCTTACTGTTATTACATTCATTTCATAAAGACTGCATTGATATAAAAACTATAAACTTAGCAGAATGATAAATTTTATTCCTGAAAATTTAAAACCCATTCTTTAAATAATTGCCTTTAAGACAGATGGTGGTCTAGGGGTTATTTGAGAATTCATACTATTCTTTGCTCAGCTATCCAGAGAAAATCACGACTTCAAAAAATCCCATTATAATTTTAAAATGTCTATAAATACTTATGGCACGAACCTTTGGGGTCTCTGAAGTTTTCATTTGTGTTGCTTGTTAAAATAATTAAAAAAAACCTGATAATTTGCAATAATCAGTGTTTCCTATTTTCCGCGAATTCCGCGGTTCGCGGAGCTCCGTGGTTCGCGGAGCTCCGCGGATCCGATCCGCGGAGACGGATTTTTCAAAATTTTTTTTTTTAAATCTGTGTCCGCGAATCCGCGAAAATTATTTATTTTTGGACCAAAATCGAGTATTTGATACAGGAAGAGGGTAAGTGAACCAGTAAGTGAGTAAACACAAGAATACATCCATTTTACTCTTAGATTGTTACAATTTCATAGAGCTGAAAATCCATTTTACCCTTCGATTGTTAACAATTTTTTAGAGCTGTCCCTTAACCCTGCAAGGAGGCTTTACCAGCCCCCTAGACCCCCGGTTATTTTTCAGCGTTTTTTTTAAAAAACCCATAGGAAACACTGAATAATCGACATCTCCCCCAATGACTCCAAAGAGATTGGAGACAAGAAAGAAGTTTGAACACAGTCCTTCTTTTGTTTCACACCAGAATGAACATTTCCCCAGAAGGTAATTTTTTGTAGAAAATTTGAGTTTTTCACTGTCACTTTTGAATATTTGTGATGATTAAAATTGCAATGAGAGGGAGCGTAACGACCAAATCGACAAAGGGTGGAAAGCGTGTGGGTTTTGAAAGGGTGTTTCCTTCAAGGGGAGAGTATTTTCGCAAAGACTTTGCAGGAGTGTGGGCTGTTAATATCAATAGTTTATTTAAAACCTTAGGGGATGATTGGTCTTTCGTGACTTTCTTCTTCTGCTGAGTTGATTCTTAGAGGTAGTACCAGGTGTTTACAACTTTTAAACTAATAATAGTTTTGTAGAAAATTTGAGTTTGTTACTGCCACTTTTGAATATTTGTGATGATAAAATATCAATGAGAGGGAGCGTAGCGATCAAATCGACGAAATAAGGGAGCATTTAGCGACCCGAAATTCTAGTTCTTTAAAAAGCTTTAAATCAATTTAAAAACTCACCCGATCTTTAGAGCAATATTTCATCTCTGGAGAGGGCGGCTGGAAAACGTTGTGGGTCAATGGATACATTTTTCAAGGTAAAAAAATTTGTAAAGCTATCCTGGAATGTGGTTGGTGCATACGGCTCGTGCAAACAGATTTCATTATCAGTACTTGCATGTCCCTGATCCTTGGTAGGCAGGATCATGTACCTAGTCTTATCAGAGACGGACGATAAAAAATGTAGACCTGGGCTAGTTGCACGCTAAAGATCCCCTGGTGGTTGCTTAGAGTATCATCCTGTGCAAAATTAAAAAAGAAATGTCCTACCAAAAACTGTCGAACGCTGACAGTCTAAATGTACTTCTGAAGACGGATAGAGGCTGCACTCTGGGCGAAGGGAAGCACCAAAGTGTTAACGCAAAAAAACATGAGTGTGTTAAAAGCAGTACGCTAACGCAAAATTCAGTCAACAACAGTTGATTTTGAGGTTAAAACGAATGATCAAGAAGAAGAATGTTTTTTGAATCAACTGAATGAGGGGAGGGCAAACTATTCTATTCTCAAGATTTTTTTTATGGTTGAAAGACATAATTCAGTCAAACTTTCAAGAACTTTTGTTATTCTATCTTTGTTAGCTTCAATATGGACCTTTTGCTCATAAGTCTCCTCATATATTGATGGTTTTGAAGTTTCTGTGTTTAATGGAGTTTCATTAATGAAACCATTTTCCAATTGGGTCAAATAAACTGCTAATGTCTCTAGCAATTGAGCAATTATTCGGCTAAGAAGATATTAAAAAAAAAATCACTTAAAGATAGTTATTATTAATCTTTTGATAAGCAGTGTATTTTTCCTTAGATTGTTGGTTTGTTCTCTCCAGGATAGCTGGAGACCTATCCCCAAAGAGCTTGGGATATGTTCTCTCCAGGGTAACTGGGTAATTATCCCCGGAAAACTGGACCTATCCCCAAAGGGCTTGGGATATATTTTCTCGGGGATAGCTGGTTAATGATTCCCTAGATAGCTTGGATTTGATCCCTAGAGAGAGGACTAAAAATGTATTCCCATACAGCTGGATAATTATTCCAGATTACCTTGGTATTTATCCTCTGTGATTTCCCCCCAGAATCAAATAGCTGTGGAGATTTTCCCCCACATAACCTGGGGATTCAGAGGAGAGGATTTTATAAGATATTTTGGGTATTTTCTATTGAATTTTTTTTACCTGTCTGGAGATTTTCCCCACATGGTTTTGAAGGGGACTAAGTAATTTCCTAAGATACAAGGGGATATATTTAAACAAAAAATAAAAAAAACTGCTAGGGTCAAGGGGTTATGCTAGGGTCGGTCACGGTCATTGTTATTTATGAGACCAATTGTAAAGATTTGCTATGTTTGGTGAAAATAGTCCCCAAATTTTGAGGAAAAAAGTCTGCGAAGTCCTCAGAAGGAAACAGTTGAGACTAACATTGAGGGTATAGTGCCAGCAATCTCAGCTGGACATGTATCTCACGCCACACAGAAATAAACGACAGATACGTGCAAAAACATTCACTGATTGTTATTTCTAGAAACGTTGTGAAAAACTATGAAACAATTAACAGCAGGTGCTTCAAAGTCCCTGTAGCCATCACAGACACCATCTACTTAATTTATCAAGATCAAAGCTAGTAAAAAATGTAAAACACAACAAATGTTAAGTTTGCTAAAATTATCTTGGTTTTAATGTAAAGTTTGTTTTTATACTGTTGTGATTCCTATTATTACACAGTGTCAATTGTTGCACAATGGTAATAGTTAAGTAGATCAATTACTCTTTGAAAAAGATAAACTTCCTTGTTTTGTTTGTTGCTCAAAAGACTTTTGTACATTTTGTTTGGCTATTTCATATGGGTTTAATACTTGTTTAAAGATAACTCTTGTCTTAGATGCTCAATAAATAGGATACAGCATGATAATCAGCTTAACATTAAATTTGCTTAGTTGCTTTTAGACCTACCTTGCCGGGCCCTATTACGGCCCACCTAAGGTTTAGTCAGCCGATTAACACACATAAAATGGTCAAAATAAAAAAATATTTTAAAAATAGCAAATTCAACCATTTTAGAAAAGAAATAACACAACAACAACAATAAATTTAAACATTTTATAAGAGAAATCGGGCCAGAAAGAGGTCAACTAACCCTT